>JAXGGA010016826.1:0-25781 GCA_038373865.1 Uloborus plumipes | reverse complement strand
GTTTTTCCCATGGTCAATTATATGTGGCATGTTCACGGGCCGGAAGACCATCTGCGTTGTTTGTTTTTGCGCCTGATAATAAAACAGAAAATGTTGTGTATCACAAGGTACTTAAGTGAAGAGCAACCTATGTACTGAAATACAGAACAATAATGAATGATTAATGTAGGTACTTAATTTTTTTTTTGCATTTTCTAATAGTAAAAAACTTAATAAATTCAAAAATTTGCTTATTTATTGCCTTTAAGGCGGAACAGAGTTCGCCGGGTCAGCTAGTGCGAAATAAAGGCTACTGCGAAGTTAAAGACCGATGGGAAGGGGGGATATATGAGTTGGGTGGAATCTCCATATTTTTCAAACATATCCTATTATCGATGCACCGATCTATCGGCAATAGACAACAATCGACTATAATCGGCCACGTTGCCGAGAATTTATTTAATAAAATTACTTTAAATATGTTTAGAACAAGGGAAAATGTTGCACGACTTTATAAACAGTAAGTTTTTTTTTCTTTTAAAAAAAGAAAAAGAAAGCAGGTTTTTCTGAAAGTTAAATGCACCTCTATCTTGGTTCTCCTCGCCTCCTCTTAAACTTTGGAGGAAATATATTTCAACTAAAACTGTATTTTTCTTCAGTTATTGTATTTATTATTTGTACACGTCACTAAATCACGCACTTTACACTAAAATAAAAATACCAAATTTTAATTGAATAAAAATATTATATTTTAATATGATTTGATATTTTTAAAACTTGATTTAAATTTCAATTTTGCTGAAATTATTAATTGAAGCAACGTTTTTTTCTTTTTGTAAATTTAATTTTACTAATAAAAAAGGACGTACATAAAGTGTTCCGACATGTATCACGTTTCAATACCTTTCTCTACTGTACCTTTATCAGAGTGCTTTAAAGCAGGCCCGTAACTAGGTGCAGCTCAGGATGTTGCTCATCCCCCCACCCCCCTGGCTTGGGGAAATTGATATATTCATGTATATGTAGGAAAGATTTTGTTATTTTCCAACGTAATATGCACTGCCTATTCTGGTAATTTCCCCACTATTATCGCGTTAAATTACAAGAAAATATTTTCTCAGGAGTACAGAGAAAAATTAGAGGTTTTGAAGATCACTCGGGAAGGGGGGGGATTTCAAGAGTTTCAGGTTTTTTTAAAGCTCTACGAACCTTGCGTTGAATTTATATCTTTCCCCCTTCAGCCCTGGGGGAAAATTTAAATGGGTTTAAGATTGCATTTAATTAAAAAAAGAATTGACACCAATTGTTAAGTTTTTTTTTAAAAAAGCGACTTTAAAAAAAAAAGCTACTTAACTAAAAGTGTCTATTTATCATGGGTAACTAAACAAGTATTTGAATTTTCATGTCTAGTTAACAGAACGTAATTTTATTGTAAGAAAATTGGGTACAGATTTAGAACAAAACTTTTAATATAAGTTTCATAAAAAGCATGAAGACCACATAAATAAGCAAGCTATTAATTAATTCTAAATAGTTGAAGTCATGAATTTAAAAAGAATAAAAACAAGCAGCGACGAAGAAAACGCAGTGTTAAAAATTGCAAACATTATGATTAATTATTTGCCGATTTATTGGTTTTCTACCCATTACCTCTTGCCAATTAATCGGTTATCCACAATTGGCCAATTTGCTTATTGGTTCATTCGTTATATGCTATACATGTACATGTAGAGGCTGAGAGAAAGCAAGAGAGAGAAAACATCTTCTGATACTGGTCTAGGAGGAATCGTTATTAAAGAGCATTACCGATTTGAGAGACTAAACAAAAATATCATTAAGAATGTACACTCTTAAAATCAGGAAATTTCTGAAGTAAATACTACTTTAAAATCAAGCCATTATGAGTACACAGAAAATGTACAGTAAATTGCATTGAAAAAAATAAATGATTGCAACTCTAAATGATTGCAACTCCACTTAATTCACCACGTAACTTCTGATGCGGAGCATATATTTCGCCTTTCCCAGTCCCTTCTCGAGTCCCATTCTGTGCAGGATGCCGCGCTTCCGTCAATAATAAGCACCAGGGAAGTCTAGTTCTAGTCACAAAATGTTTGTACCTCGTTCTCTTCATTCAGCACAACATAGTACAGTAAAAATAGGGGTTGGACCCGGACATCCAAAAAACAAAGGGCTAACTTGTTGCAAATTGTTCATTACCCTCCCCATAAGAACAGGGAAAAAGTCCTAAGCCATTGCACGTCGGGTTTAGGAATTGGGGGCCATCTAAAAGTTGATTTTTTGGGGGGTTTTGTGAAAATCTAAAAGAATGCATTTCAAGTGGAAAAAATATTTCATTAAAAATTAAAAAGCCTTCAATCAATTGAACCCATCCACATAAAGCGATGGCGCACCCTCCTAGTGCGACAGAGCCCCCCCCCCCCCCAACCCCAACCCCCCAAACGCTGTAATATTTTTTCAGTACAGTAAAACTAAGAAAAAAAAAATTACTTAACCCGGACACATCCAAAAAAAAGGTCAAACCTGTTGTAAATTGTTTGTTACCCATCCAGCGTAGAGGGGTAAAAAGTCCTAAGAATTAAAGCGTCGGGTTTGGGGAGAAAAGGGGGGGGGGCATAAAAATCCCTTTTTTCTAAAAACATTTCCTATTTATTCAAAATTACTTAAAAATTGCAAAAACTACATAATATGTAATTAAATAAATCAATTATAATTAGCATTTGAAAACTAGAGATTGCAGAAATGTTCAAGGTCAAATTCCATTGATTTTAAACTTTTCTGAAACAGCTTAAAAAGAGCTGCAGTGATATATCAATGTCAGAAGGTTCATGCCACAATGATGTAAATGATGTTAGGCACCCGTTTAGAGGTTTTGACGGGGTATATTTTCTGGTTCTTTCGAACCTAGGGGTGTCTAAAATTGTATCCCTGTGAATCCCAGCAGTCCTACCGAGGAGGGGGGGGGGATTTTCCACCGTCATTCACCTGTCTGTTAACAGGCCTAGCTGAGCTTAATTGAGTTTTTTAATGCCCAGAAGGAAAAGAGGTCGAATTGTCGAGGGATTGAGAAGATTCTTAGAAAATAATGGTTCAAAAGATGGAGACAGTGCCTGTGTTGTTGACCATTTTTAGAACCATTTTCAGCTGTATACAGAAGAGCAGTAAATATTGTGGATGGATTTGAGGGAGCCAAGTTCATAAACGGAAGAGCTATGACTGTTGTTCTTCCGTACGGTTTAGAATCGTATAATTTCTCCATACATCCACTCCAACCTGGTTGAGCATTGTTCCCACTTAACCAGATTCCAGATAGCTGAAATAAGTTTAATTTGCGGCCAGTAGCAGCTGACAAAGGCTCTTTTTTTCAGTGCTTGCATATCCAAAGCAATTATAGAAGAGTATCCAGATACTGTTGGCGCTGTGTAGGCTTGCAGTTTAATGAGACCAATATTTTGCGCTGCTCTTGCACTAAGATTAATTTGGGGTACATTGGTCTTAATCTGGACGGCAGATTGAAGGTTCACACAAAGAACACCACCCTTAGCGTGAAAAGTATCATATCCATCAACAATGTGCACATTTTAATCTGCGTTGTCAAAAACAAATTGCACATATCCTCCATTAGTACTCATTTTTTCTTCAGAAGTTGCTGATCTCTCATCTCTCATATTTAAATACTTCACTGTAAGATGCCGAAACACCCATGTTAGCTAATATGTCAATCCAAACTTCCTGTGAAAGCACACAGCAGTAGCTAATTGCACGGGAGATACAAATGAACGTGGACGAATAGTTGAAATAATGGCATTATCAATAGTAATTGTTTTTCTCTCAGTTTCCTTTTTTACGATGAATAATTTCTTGAATTTAGGATCTTGAGGAAATCGGGTATTAGCTCAGCTGCAGAATGTATTTCGTCTGTGTTTGGGAACTGAGAACAATTCTAGCTACGGGCGTTTACATTACATCGAATTATTGCCGCTGTAATTTTGATTATTCTCTTTTCTTCTGCTACTTCATCCAGCATTCAATTTTTTTAACCAGGAATCCAATAAAATACGATGCGCTGTTTCGGTTAAGCAAATCACAGTATTTTTTCCAGATACTTCTGCAATCTACATGCTGCTCCCATAACGTTGGGCTAATTTTCGCTTCAGATGTTTATCAGAATATGGCCCTATGTCTGGACTTAGACTGCAAAACAATTCCTTCAAATATTTTTAAACTATACTAGCATTCATCATTATCTTCCACATAGTGGCATAGTCTTTCAAATCCAACCAATTTTTCTGTCTCACTAGTAGAGCCTCATTTTGTAGTGGTTCTTCCCGGTTTTGTAGAGCCTTTTGCATGGAATCTGGAATAACAGTACCGATGATACCTTCTATCAGGATGGATAAAATAATTGAGGCCTGATAGTCTCTGAAGCACTTCTTCCCCCCAAGCACACCGTCTTTTTTCATCAAAATCTCGAATGTTATCAATTAGTTCCTTTGCCTCTACCATACTCCATTTTTGTTGATATGGGTTCCTGCATTTAGATGCATCTATGCATTTGGGACCAGAAAGAAAACAAAGTCTTAAAATCGAATGCAAAACGAGCTTGTTTTACTGGAGGTTCATCTTCAGATACTTATGGTGGTTTTGGATATCTCGTGTAATTTCTGCGGTATGGTTCAAGGCTCCATGAACTTGGATAACAGCATTGTCCGTAATTTTATCTTTCACTCCGTCCTTTCGAATTTCACTACATTCCTTGATTCATTCAATCCCTTTAAGGTAATTAATTGACAGCTTCATCAAAGCACGGCTGCAATAAACATTCCATAATGAATAACCATTGCGGCGCCTTTAAACGAGCAAAATAGATAGTGAGAATATAAAAACACATTTAAGCAGATTTTACGTGACAACTACTCTAAGGGAGATCTTTCTCTAAGTCGAACAAAGAAACAATTCGATCACACAGGCTAGGGGTGCGACATCGAAGGCAAAACATCGATGTTTCAAGACATCGATGTTTCGAAATTACGACATCGATGGTATTGATACATCGACCAAAAAACATCGATGTGTTCAAACATCGATATTTCAAAACATCGATCTTTTTTTATAAAAAATACTTACACACTTAAATGTACAGTAAATACAGTAACTCCCCAATACATTGCGCCTCTTTATATCACTCAATTAGATTTATTTTTTGTCTCCTGAAAAACATCAACCGTATGATATCGATGTCAATTATAGAAAACTTTTTTAGTGAGATAGAAACTGCAACTGTTGATTAACTGTATAATTTTTATTTATCACATATTTTTATGAAACTTTTTTTGTTGAAATGTAAAACACCGTTATCGAAAAAATTTCTGAAGCAAAACAAAAACAACGATGTTTAAAAATCGTTGACCGTAAATCATCGGTAGTAATGAAAAAAAACCACTATTTCAATACGATAGATATTGCAACTGTTAAATATGAATATTTTTTATTGCATATTTTTATTGCTTTTTGCTGAAGTGCAAAACAGACATCGAAAGAAAAAAAACACATCGAACGCGAAAAACAGTGATTATAAAAAGACATCAACCTTAAAAAAATCGATGGTAACAATCAAAAACGTCTTCTAACGAGATTAATAGTGTAACGGCTGACTAACGGTATAACTTTTGGTAGCATATATTGATGATTTTTTTATTTTTTTTTTCTGAAATATAAAACATTCACATAAAGAATAATAATGAAATAAATAAAATTAAAAAAAAAATGGCGAAAGCAAATTAGAATGTTTTAGAAACATCGAGATCAAAACATCGATAATAACCATAGAAAAAGTTTTCGAGTGAGATTAATACTGAAACTAATGATTAAGGATGAAAACTTATTAACACATCTGCATATCACATATTTTTATCAAGCTTTTTCTGCTGGATTATAAAACATCGACATCGAAAAAAACATCGAACCCAAAGCATCGATGTTGGGAAAACATCGACCCTCAAACATCGATGGTAAAAACATCGATGTTTTCGCAAAAACATCGATGTTTCTAAAACATCGACATCGATGTCGCAGCCCTAACACAGGCACTGTCTCCATCTTTTGAACCCCCATTTTCTAAGAATGTGCTCAACCCATCGACAATTCGATACATTTCTTTCCGGGCTTTAAAAAACTCAATTAAGCTCAGCTGGGCCTATTAACAGCCGTTAACAGCAGGCTGAATGATGGACGAAAATCCCCCCCCCCCCCTCGGTAAGAAATGAACACAAGGGATGGACCTCATCGGCTATGAGGGTGTAGAATTACGGCATTTCTTGTTTCCTGTATCACTGGGTTTCGGTTTGATGAACGGTCGAAGCACTTGAGAAGGAGGAGAAAACATAATTCAATTCGAGCGTACTGCTGGGATTCACAGGGATTCAATTTCCGACATCCCTGGGTTAATTTAGCAATTAAATGCCCCATGTCAAAGCCTCTAAACAGGTGCCTAAGCTCATTTAGATTATTTTGGCATGATCCTTCTGAGATTGGTATATCACTGCAGCGCGTTTTAAGCTATTTCAGAAAGTGTTGCAAATCAATGGAATTTGACCTTGGACATTTCTGCAATCCCTAGTTTTCAAAGAATAAATGCTAATTATATTTTTTAAATTAGAATTTATTAATTCAGTTTCATATTAAGTGGTTTTTGCAATTTTTAAGCAATTTTTGAATAATTAGGATTTTTTTTTAGAAAAAAAGAGGATTTTTCTGCCCCCCCCCCCTTTTCCCCCAAACCCGACGCGCAAATTCTTAGGACTTTTTACCCCTCTCTGCTGGAAGGGTAAGAAGCAATTTGCAACAGGTTTGACCTTTTTTTTTTGGATGTCCGGGTTACGCGATTTTTTGGCTTAGTTTTACTGTACTAAACAAGAGAAAGCACGTTCTCTTAGTTTACAGAGTTTCCATTTTTCTTATTTCTGTCAAATTAGTCTTGGTTTTTTTTTTTTTTTTTTTTTTTTTTTGGCAAATTCCAGTCATTGTAATTTTTATAGTTTCAACTCCTTGAAATATTTCTGTTTTAATTCTGAATTACCTTTTTGAAATCTTTGCAGAGTTTATGTTTTTGTATTCTCTGTGATTTTACGAGTATCCCGATAAATGATTTCCAGTTGATTTTTACTTATTTTTACAAAATGTTTTAGACAGTATGTAAACACGGTGCCAAATGGTCTTCTCACATTTTAAATTGAGCAACGGCAAAGCGAGTACCACTGTATATTTTAAAATAAAACGTAGAATAAAGACTTTCATTATTTTTAAGAAAAAAGAAATGTTTTTAAATTGGGTTGATAAAAAAAAAAAAAAAAAAACATTTTTCTCCAGTTATCTGATACATCTTAGCAGAAAAAAACTTTGTTCACATAGCCTCACAATAATGACAGAGAAATTCAGGTACTCTAACGCAATATTAAAATCGCATTTATTGCAAGCAAACTTATTTCCGAGTTTTGGATATAATTAAAGCATACATTTTCTGCCATCAAAATTTCTTAGAAATCTTATCAGCTTTTGCATTGAAACAATTCAGTATGACCTCGACACATAGGCAGATGACTGAAAGAAAACAACCTGCAATTAACATGATTAATGCACCTGATACGTCCCGAAGGTGAACCTCACGAACTTTTCTTAATACGGGAGACTCGTAATGATTCGATAGATACGTTTTATGCAGTTCTTCCTCCAGAAGTTTCTGATAAATTCCCGCACTTTTCCAGTGTTCGATAACAGAATTTAATTTCTCCTTGCAGCAAAAACCACTTTTTAAGGCTATAGCGTTGTTTGCTATCGCAAAAGAGTTTTTCGATATGTATTTAGTTGCAAACTCATCTTTTCCATAGTCGAAGTAAAAATTTGTTCTCTGTCCAAGAACAGCGATATTTTCACCTGTAGAAGCCTTTGAAAGACTCTCAGAGCTATCCATATACCAATTATGGGAAATTATGAGTTCACCTAAACGTCTAATACTTTCGTTTTCACTGTTCAGAAGCATGTCTAAGTCAGAAGACCCCCTAGCGATGAAACATTTGTATTTCCCTTTATTCACTGCTTCAGCTAATTCTTGGAGGTTCCGTAAAGGATCTTCAACCGTGGGTAAAGTCACAAAGGATGATAATAGTGCAGTGTAGCTAAGTGAGATGAGCATTGACAAAAAGCACCAGAAACCAAACAACAACCTGATGTGAAAAGCAGTTTCTTTGATAATCAAAGGCTGTTTTAAACAGCTTCCGTAAAACTTGATGAGCAAATTAATATATCCATACTTCTGCTGCAACAAGACGCAGAACACTGCCGGTATGATGAGTAGCAGTCCCAAGCAACACAGCCAGACATCGAGGTGAAATGGGCGTAAATAGGGCATTCCGTTTAAGAACCCTGGCAAGTTAGTAGCAAAGGTTAAGTCTTCTAATACATAAGGCGTGCTGAAATTAACAGCTTTCATTCTTTCTTCAGTAATGGAGAGATAAGTCAGAGCCATGTCGGCCTCACCACGGACGATCATCCCGATTAAGCCAGTCCAGCTGCCGTTTTTCAGACGACCCCATTCTTTGTCTTCAGGCACGACCAGACGATATTGAAAACCGAGGGATTTAGATATGAGTTGCATAAACTTGCCTTCAATTCCAGAAACTTTTTGCTTACCGGAAGTAGTTTGCTCGATTTCAAGTACATGCTTCAGAGGCATGACTGCAATTGTAAATTGGTGGGTAAAATTCATTATACGGGCGGGACAGAAAATTTTCAAACAAAATATTTAAGTGAAGAAAATACTAGAACGTCTTGATAATTTATAATAAACATAACCATCGGAGAAACAATTTTATAATATTAATAATAAAATATCCAATGGCATTTCTTTCACTTCTAAATAGAACAAGTTTCTTGATTGTTTACAGATTGAGACCCTTTTCTGATCCGGAATTCTTTCTTCGTGCGAAAATACTCTAAAACCTATCTAGGTCATTATCTCTTGTGGTGAAATATTTAAAAAACAACTGACACCAACTTTTTTTTCCTAATCAATAACGTGAATAGTTGATTTCTATTTATCATGTTGGCTAAAAAGAGTTTCTAAATTAATGTTAATGAGACAGTTATTTAACGACAAAAAGTAATTGATTTACTACTGTTTTCTCAATTATATTCATGTCACCAAGACAACTAGGTTCCAAACTTGGTGCATGAATTATTTAAAACCAGCCAATTCTGTCAGTGATAAGTTATGTGACTTTCATTGAACAAAACTTTTTCGTTGAGGCATCAATGCTTACATGTTTTCAAACTTTTAACATGAATTTTAGGTACATGGTATCTCTTTTTAATTAGCTTACTGCAAATCAAAATTTACAATGCCTGCTTTGAACTATTTATTGCTTATAAACATTGGTGATATGATGTTACCTAAAGAAAAAAGTGATCAGTGACCATACTTCCTGTTTTGAACGGAGCCTTTTTTTAGAAAGGCTGTCCCGTTGTCCCGGGACACAGCTTCGGGACGCTGAAATGTCCTGATTGCTGAAAAAGAGTATCGCAAGAAAGAGAAAATTAACCTACATTATCAATATTTTTTTTCAAGTTAGGAGACTTTTTTTTTTTTTTTTCAAAATTGAAGGCAATTTTAGGTCCTGAGTAACATTATGGAATCAGGGGCTCTTCTTGGAAATTGAAGTTTTAAAAACTTAATTTTTGACTATCTTTTGTTATGGAAGAAGGCTGATGGGTTCCTTATCACTGGAAAAATTCTTAGAAACCATGCTTTAAACTAACGATAGCGGAAAGGATTTAAAGAGTTTCTGCCCAGAATTTTTTTTAAAGGTAGAAGTCAATTTTAGGTTCTGTAGGAAAGGGGGCTTTGAGGATTTTGTCACAGAGGACTAAAAGATAAGTTTCAACTTATAGCTTTGATGACGTTAAGGGAAAGTGAAAGACGAGTGTGTTCTTTGTCTCTGCTTTAACAGAAATTTTCCGACATTGAAATCTTTAAAATGCAATTTTAAGCTACCTTCAGTAACGCTAAGAAAATTGACAGGGCCTCTGGAACATTTTAAATATGAAAGCTTGAAAAACACAAATGCTGGCTATATCATGCTGAGAAATACATTTTCATAAGTCATAACTAAAAGTGTCTCTCCTCTATAAACTCTCTGAAATTGATAGGTGATTTTTTAAGTTTTATTTGGTAACAAAAGGGAAGGGGGGGGGGAGGAAGTTTCCTTCCGAAATCTTTTTTTTAATTGTATGAAGTCAACTCTGAACAGATTTCGCGAAGGAAAAGTTCGGAGGCTCTCCCCCAGAAATTTTACAAAACTGAGGTTTTAAAAATGAATTTTTAGATCATTTCTGGGAGACTATAGATAGAGGGAAGGAATTTTAGAGATCTCCCTCAGAGAGTTTTTAAAACTGAAATATTGAAAATGCAATTCTAGGGTTCCTTTAGTAATAACGTTTAAGGAGAGTGTGGAGGTTTAGAAGCCTCTTCCATAGGGTTTTTCAAAAATTGAAGTCCCACAAATGAATTTCAAGCTATCTTTGCTGTCGTTAAAATAGCGAGGATTCGAATGCCAACCCTAGAAACTTTTCGACATTGCTTTCAAAGTTTCAAAAAAATGCAGTTTTAGACCACATGAACCAATATTTTGAAAAGTGCCAATTTGAAGTTGGAGTTTTCTGATTAAAAAAATTTTTTGCAGAAAAAAATTAATATTGGATTCTAAGTCTAAATTGGGTCTAAATGCAAGAAAATAAAAGGGGGGAGGTCAAGGAAGTTATTTACCCCCTCCTTAGATTACTCACTTTTAAGCCGTTACAGATCTGATGTTAATATGAACTACATATCTGAGTATATGCTTTCAGTCTTCATTAACATCTCTAAAAATGATATCATTTCCTTGCATTTTTGACATATAATTAAGAAAATTATATTAATACATATATATATTAGCTAAAAAATCAAATTTCATTATAAAAAAGAATTTCTTGGAAATTAAAATGAGCGATAATGTTTTTAGATAAATTAAATTATGAATTATGAGATTACCAAATCCAAGATAATAAAACATTTGTTTTGTTTTGAAACAACACACAACTTCAACTTTTTCAACACACAATTCTGCTGCTTGCTTTTCTTTAATTAGTTGCAGGAAATTTAATTTCTTGATCAGAAATTCAAATTTATCATGTTAGTTATTATCTAGTTATTTTATTTAGCGAAGTTATGAGAAATTGAAGCACCAAAAAAATGAATAAATAAAATAATAATAATTAATTAACTTAATTTCTGCAGTGTCAATTTTTCTTATTTTACTAATTTCTATTGTCAGGTCATACAAACCACAAATGAAGCAATTGTACTAAAACTCATTGCTTTTCATTTTTTAAGAACAAAAATATTCAATATATGGTTAAAACCTAATAATTCTGAAACGTGAAAGTTAGTTCGGTGACATATTCGCTGTTTTTCAATGTTACCGCTCTGACTGCTACCGATCTGATAAACCGACAAAGTTTTTTTTTTTTTTTTTTTTTTTCCGAGTCGATCGCGCTAAACCAAAATCAAACACGTGGTTTTTCCACTTGTAATAAAGGACTATACTTATATATAAAATAACTTTTAAAATAATAAAAACTGCGCATTTTATCGCGTGTTACCGATCTGATGACGTAAATGACACACATTTTATAAAATCACTTTAAAAAATCTTACCTGCAGTTTTAGATGCAGAAATGCAAATTTTTAATTACGATGCGATAAAACATCACACCAGGTACTCAGTATCACGTGGTATCGGTGCAGGAAATGATTTTGGGAGCCTAAATATAGATCGGAAGTTATTCTTACCGCTCTGACGCGGAACTTAGGGACACGCTTATTTCGCATTCCCTAGAAAATCAGAAATCGATTAAAACAAAAATGAAGTAAAATATTAACAAAGGGGTAAAAATAGAATCGTTTTTTGTGCAAGTGCGTTTTTTGGGGAAGTTAGAAAGTGCGCATGACCAGAGCCGAATTTAGCTCCATGCCGCCCCTAGGCAGATTAAATATCTGCCGCCCCCCCCCCCCAACATCTAAAGAATAAGTAAAATTCCTCGACTCGAAAAATGTAACTAAAGTCTCTAAAACGTTTAGTTTTCTGAAAATTAAAATTGTCCATTTCGTGAAGAAAGGATGACGTTACACATTATTTAATTTTGCACGTTTTTACTGTGCCCGTTGACTTTTTTACTGTTCTAGGGTAAGAAACGATTTCATTACTCCAATTTAAATAATATTTACAGCATGTGTTGTACACATATTTACATATATCAATTAATAAATTATTATTATTATTTTCTCTTAGCCCTTTACAGTTTTACAAAATTTGCTCTCTTTCATTGTATGACGTCGTAAAACGGTTCTTTATAAGGGCAACGCAAATGATTATAAAATGTTATAAGTATGATTTAGACCTAAAAGTCACAGTATAATGATATAAAATGGGGAATGGAAATAAGCAGTGAACGACACTTGTTTCGAGTCGAGTGTTAAGCATGGTTCACTAAGACACCATATTTACTTTCAGAATAAACTGCCTTCTTTGAGTTTCAATATTCGACATCATTTGCCCAAAAAGACGGTTTGATTAAAAACGATTACGTTCCGAACAACTTATATTTATTCTTTTGCGTTATTTTGATGAAAATCGTGTTTCGCTATCGAATATTTAACTTTGTTATTTAAAACGGAAAAAAACTAAGCTCAGTGACTAAAGTCCTACCATGCTCATCTCAGTTCAAGTGACCAAGGGCTCTGGGTTGTGGGACAAATGCACATCTTCCGGTTTAGAGATTGGCCAAATGCGAAACAGCAGGGTTTAGTTTCCACGCACACTCGTTACTCATATAGCTGAATCTTCTCTGATTACTGAACTTCAACGTTTTGTGCGTTGACCATTTTATCATCGCTGTCATCTTTATTTATAATAGCATTTTTACCCTGTTAATTTGTTTTATTTATGAATGTACGATTTGAATTCCTCTTTATCATACATTCACTGACATGAGTTTCTTACAAATTCCTCACTTTTTTACGGCATTTTACTTTTAAATTGTTATTGAATTACATTTCAAAATGTCCAAAGTTTCCACTTTTGAAATCTGCCCATTCTAAAACTATGTATCACGTTTTAAAACTCTTTGACGACTTTTATTTTTTGATTTTTAATTTAGCACTTTTACTTTTTTAAGAGCCATTCAGACTTTTTCTCTTGTTACTTAGCTTTGTTTGCATCCAAAACTCAATATTAACAGAAAACAATTTTCAAATAAAATAATAAAGTGTAAAAGAAAAATACGCGTCAAGCACTCAAGAAACCACAAATGGATAAATTTCAGTATGAAACCAAAAACCGTTGACAAACTCCAATCTTGTTGCGACTTCTCTCCAAACGCAATTACACCTAATATTCTACAATCGAGGTCCGCTTTCCATCTTCATAATATGTGTAAAAGTAAACATTTCTAAATAACAAGGAAAGGATTTCGCTATCGAAAATGAAAGAACGCTAATATTTTTCTCTCAACAATAAAAGAACATGGTTAAAGCAAAAGTTGCCGCCCCTAAGAATTTGCCGCCCTAGGCAGCTGCCTAGTCTGCCTATTGGGAAATTAGGCCCTGCGCATGACCTGTTTGCATGCTAAGCTTTGCTACATGGGACACGTTATCGATCTGATTTTTGAAGTATCTACTTATATTAAAAACTGAGTATCTTTCTAACTATCTTTCTTTCTATCTTTCTAAGTATATTTCTTTCTATGTCACGCTTCTTTCTCCTGAACGCCAATGACCTGAAAGTCGAACCAGGTACCGATAGATAGGTAATTTTTCAGGCTTCATTAGTTTCATTTGATATAATTATACGATTTTAATTAGCGAAGATATCAATTAATAAGTAGTCAAGTTTAAAGCGATTAAGCCTAATAAATGATTAAATATGAAATCCATTCTTGCAAACCGTCGTTGCTATGAAACAGTAATAACAATGATAATGAGAGTTTTGAATGAAGGCTTAACTAAATCAAACACGAAACTCATAAGCGGGCCACTTACGTAGAATTTTTATCGCTAGCTACTGGTAATATTTTGAAACATTCATTTGTTGAAGAGCCATCTACTTATATTAAAAACTGAGTATCTATGTCTGCTTTTGTCCTTTGAGCGAGGTGAACTTACTGAAACTTTCCTCATCATATTGAAGGCGCGAAGCATCTCAATAATTCGAATGATTTTTTTATATAGGAAAAAAGTGAAGGCGTGAAGCGCCTGTTAGCGAGCCGCCTTGGCGGGGAGTAGTTTCTTGAAATTTTCCTCACTACTTTCAGGGCACGAAGTGCCCGTGCAACGTCGGGCCACGTGCGTGGTATGTCTTGAAATCGAATGAACATTAAATTATATCAAATAATATAACTTCAGCATGAGGTAAAGGTTAGAGAAGGGGGACGTTATGCATCAACATGCCGCAGGAAGCTAATCTAGCTGCCCTGGCAGCTAGTCTACTTATATTAAAAACTGAGTATCTTTCTAACTATCTTTCTTTCTATGTCACGCTTCTTTCTCCTGAACGCCAATGAACTGAAAGTCGAACCAGGTACCGATAGATAGGTAATTTTTCAGGCTTCATTAGTTTCAATCTATATAATTATACGATTTTAATTAACGAAGATATCAATTAATAAGTAGTCGAATTTAAAGCGAGTAAGCCTAATAAATGATTAAATATGAAATCCATTGTTTTTCAAAACGTGGGTTGCTATGAAACAGTAATAACAATGATAATGAGAATTTTGAATGAAAACTTAACTAAATCAAACATCAAACTCATTAACGGGTCACGTATGTAATATTTTTATCGCTAGCTACTTGTAACATTTTGAAACATTCATTTGTTGAAAAGCCATCTACTTATATTAAAAACTGAGTATCTATGTCTGCTTTGTCTGCTTCTTTCTCTTGAGCGACAAGAACTTGCTGTAACTTTCCTCACCATTTTGAAGGCGCGAAGCATCTCAATAATTCGAATGATTTTTTTGATGCAGGAAAAAAGTGAAAGCGTGAAGCGCCTGTTAGCGAGCCGCCTTGGCGGGGAGTAGTTTGTTGAAATTTTCCTCACTACTTTCAAGGCACGAAGTGCCCGTGCAACGCCGTTCCATGATCGTGGTATGTCTTGAAATCGAATGAACATTAAATTATATCAAATAATATAACTTCAGAATGAGGAAGAGTTAAAGAGGAGGGGGGGGGGCGTTATGCCTCAACACGCCGCAGGAAGCTAATCTAGCTGCCCTGGCAGCTAGTAAAACAAATATTTTCTGAAGAAATTTTTTTTTCTGATGTTATTAGATGAAATGAAAGCAAAACCTTATCGTCTTTCTGTGGAAAATTATTTTTTTAACTAGTTATTGAAATACTGATGAAAATTCACTTGGGACTCAAATTGGCACTTTTCTAAATATTAGCTCACATACGTTGAAAGGTAAGGGGAATCTGAAAATTTGCGAGAAAATATGCCCTAAAACGCATTTTAAAGGTTATCCTTAGCAAGAAGAGATTAGGTGTGTGGTCTTTCCAATGAAATTTTCTGAAACAATAGGACAAAAAGTGCAGTTGTAAGGTTTCTTCCTTACAAGCAAAACTTTTCGCATCAATCTTGATGGGTCTTAATATTGTATTGACGGTGTCAAGATTGCGCATTTAATACTGTATAAATATTGTTTGTACATCCTTGTTTCTTGTATCGTTGGTTTTTTTTTTTTCCTTCTTCAACGCAAGAGAGAGCGCTGCACATGGAGACGTGGATACGATTTAGGCTTCGTTAAAATTTGGTTGTTTCATTTTTGGGTGCAATATTATTATTTTTGAGTTTAAAGAATTGTTTTAGATTTGGCCATCGGTAACAAGTATACATACATACAAACAAATAGAGCCTGTCATCTTTATATATATATATATAGATGACACATTTAATGCCGTTATTTCAGTTTGTAGTGTTCAATGGCAGGATTATTTTAGTTTTAAGGCTTTTTCTTCTTTTCGTGTGTGTGCGTGTGCCGAACTAATTTATTTTTAGCGAAATTTTTACGTTTCAATGGAACTTTTGACAGAACTGTAGTGCCAAGATTTTCGAAAACTCTCAACGAACACAGCAATTTCACCCTTGAAATTTGATATAATTCACTGATTTAACCGTCATTTCAATGTAAAATTGGTCGTCAAATCTAAATTAATTAACATAGGGAACCAATTGTGTCAGGTAGCTCAGCCACAACCATTCTTTCATGATTTTAATGTGAACATTAAAAGGCAAGAAATATGTCTTTCGCACCATCTCTTTGAAGTGATTACAATCTAACAGTGACCCTCAAATAAGCAAGATTTCACTGGTTGGGAGGTTAGGTAAATTTTCTGATTGTTGCCAAACTTTACGACGCCAAATACGAAGGGTAACTAAATAGCGGTGTTACCGAAAACGTCAGAATGGAACTATTATTGTTAAAAATTTAGTGATGGCGGCATTAAATACTTGTTTTATAGATGCAATAAAATACTCTTTAGACTGCAAACAACTACTGTTCCTTCCCAGAGCGTTTTCCTTTTCTTTGATTTGGAGAAAGTAGTGTTTCACTGGCTGGGAGGTTTGGTAAATTGTCGCCAAACTTTAGGACGCCAAATACGAAGAGTAACTGAATAGCCATCACTAATTTTTTAACAATAATAGTTCCATTCTGACATTTTCGGTAACACCGAATTTTGAGGAAGTCAACTGAATAAATTTATATTCACTCCAACCCCCTCCTCTCACCTCTGAAGTAAAATTATTATATCCTTTAGTTCAAATGTGCTCCATCTTTTAAATTCTACTTAAAGTCATGTTAAAGTTAAAATCAATTCGCCAAATAAATCAAAAAGACAGAAAGTTAAGAAAGAAACCTGAGATATTAATCATTCAAATTGAATAAATTTTCAAGGCTTAAATCTATATGCAAATTTAAACCACAAAGTAACCTCAGGGGCAAAAGAGCAGCTGATCAGGAAAATGAACCTAGTGTTTCAGTATTGCATACATAGTTAACTCTTGAAAATTGACTAAATTTGATTAATTGATATCCCCTGTTCTAATTAATGGAGAGAAACATGCTAAAATTTTCTTTTTCAGACAAAAAGCACTTTCCAGCGATATATAATGTTTTGGGGTGGGGGAAGGTTTTCCCCCCTCAATTATGCCGGTTACACTAAACATGAGACTAATTAATTAATTTAAAAATAACTAAGTCAAAATTAAGAATTTGGCCTAAGAGATGCATTATGCAGGGATACATTTGATTTTTTGTGAAAAGTTTCAGGTCTGTAGGTGCTGTGGGGCTTCTGGCCAGCGGTTACAAACGTACAAACAAAGCTCGTCATCTTTATATATAGAGATAACTGCATTTAATCAATAATATAGCGCTATACAATCCATATCGCAACCGATTAGAGATCAATTGCAGAAATGGCTAAAATAGTTTTTCGTTCTTAAACGTGACTGACAACAAGGGATTATATGTAAAGATCTTATCATAATCACTTCAAGCTCATGAGTAAGCTTAATTTATTCATTAACTATTTATGTTATTCTTTAAGAAAAATTAATTTTTTGACTAAACAGTATTTGTAAAGCTGACATCTACAGAGAATGTAACTTGCAATTTTTGTTGATTATCTCTGTACAATTTAATGTTTCTCCATAATCCAAACGAGGCATTTTATGTGTTTGTAGTACTAGAAGAAGCATAAATTTAAAAATAAATTAAAAATTACACTATATTTTTTACTAAGCCTACTTCTAATAAGCATAAATAACAATAACAATAATAAGAAGAAAAGAAATGAGCAATAAAGTAAAGTAAATAAAGTTATAACTAAGTGCTTAACCCTTTTTTGAAGTCTACAGGCTAAAATGAAACATCAGATTTAAGATGTAAAGTTTAATCTGAAATTAATGTAAAAATTTTTATTAAATACAATTAAATTGCAATTAGAATAAACAAAAATATCTTCCTGTGAATTTCCGATCATGTGTCAGCCTTAAAAATATTCTTAAGCAAGAAAATTAATCAATATTGAAGAATAACAGAAATAGTTAAAGAATATTTAATTCATCAATTTGAAGTGAAAATAACACAAATAAATAAATAAATAAAATCTCTTGTATACAGGTTGTCATGACAAGACGTTTTCTTGTGCTGACGATCTTTATACAAGATTACAAAAGCAATCACATCTTGCATACAGATTGTCATGACAAGAAAATGACAAGATCTTGACACTTGTCATGACAATCTTTATGCGAGATTACAAAAACAACCTATCTTGTTATAGGCTTGAAATAAGGTTGCATACTCCTTGTCAGACAAACTTGTGGCAAGACGCTGACGATTGAAAATCAGTAACATAACAATCTTGAGGTAAGATTGATGCAATATTGCCTTCTTGACAGGTCAATCTTTATACAATCTTGAGGGAAGAAGTTTTGCTTTCTAGGTTTGGACAGTGGCTTAGACTTGAGATATTTTGGGAAATGTTTTCTAAAGATTTCCCCGGAAATAATAACTTAAATTTTTTGTCATTTACTGAACTGTCTTTGGTGGAATAGTTAAATTCTGCCTCCAATTACACTCAGCCATATGAGAGAAAATCCTCAGAATGACTTAGGATTTTGTGAGAGAGAAAAGTTCTCCTCTGTGGATCTGCACCTGGTTACATAATATATCTATGTGATAAATGAATCAAGTTGATTCTAACTAAAACAAGTAGATACTTAATACTTTCAGTGCAACGTAAAGTAATGGAAATAATAAATTTGAATCAGCTGTAAGTCATTGCTTTTTCTTCTTTTTTAATTCCATAACAAAATTTCCAATTGCATAATTCTAGTATGAGTCACACAAAGAATTAATTCATCCTTAGATATCATTAAAGGAAAGGAAAGTACAAAAAATCAATTCACATAATAAAAATAAGTGCTTTATTATGATACCCAAAGATAGTTTATATAGAAATACATAAAAATACAATACCATACAAATATACATGGAAGCTAACACAATAATTAAAGCTTTTGCAAAGCAATGTTAATTACAGTCACAGTTTGTGAATAAAATAAAATGACAATATAACATGGTTACACATATACAAACAAATTAGTAAAAAAAGCATTGTGGCACAGGTCATCTTTTGAGTAAATAATCATTATGTAAATGAGCAACACAAAGCTGAGCCTGTCAGCTACTTTGTCAAAATACCATACCAGATGGTATTTTTTATATATCAGATACATGCTTCCACAAGTTATCAGGTTTTCTAGTTTTAAAGTGTAAATAACAATAAGCTCTATATTTTTTAGTACACAAATACTACTGATATTCCACTTTATATAATAAAATGTGTATGTCAATTAAAAGTGTATAAAATCTGAGAAGGGTATGAAAGACTGCCATTTAAACATAACAAAAAGAGAGGTAATCAGATTTTCTCTAAGTCTTTACGAGCATTTCGAAGAGCAATATAGGGTACTCCCAGTTCAAATCTGAAAGGCAAAAAAATTAGAAGAGAAAAATACAATAACAGCAATATAATTTCATTTTAACAGTTGCAAAAACAATTGAAAACCTAGTATCAAAGTATGAGAAGTAAAAAGACAACGTAATTAAAAGCAAACAAATGGTAAAAGAGTTAAAATTTAGAAAACAGTTGTTTTGAGGCCAACTTGGCAAGCTTTTTTCATTGGTGCAAAAAAAAAAACTCGAGAGTGGGGAGGAGATTAAAAATTCACTGAACCGAATACTTTTCAAGTAAAACAGCTAAGACATCAGCATCTCTTTCAAAAATATTGCTATCACCTTAGCCCTTAAAAACAAAAAGTAAATAAAAATTGGAAAGTTCATTGCTTTAGTTATTTGTTCGTTCATTTTCTACCAAGTATCTTAGCATCAAATATCTTATGCTGTACTTATTTACATATATTATATGCATGATACAGTCAAATTTCTTTAAAACAAACTCAAATGGACCTTCAAAATCAATTTGTCTTAATTGTAATATGTCTTATTCAAAATAACATAAACAACAAGTAATAGGAAAGAGTTTTCGCAAATGTATCTACAGCTCGGTCATGATGTCTTATGACTGCAGTTTTGCAAACGTTCGCTGGTTTGGTAAGTTTTATTTCCCAGATTGAAGGTAATCTTAGTTACAATACAATAACATCTGCCTTAAGCTTGTTTACTGACTATTCCTGCCTGATGAGTTTCTAACAAAAAAAGAAGCTGCAGTCTCAGGATGTCATGACCGAGCTGTGGGTATACTGGCATAATTCTGTCTTTGCCCTCCCTGTCTTATGGGAAGTAACTTATTGCATAATAGGGTAGAGATTGTAAATGTAGTTCATCTTAGCAGTGATTCATGTTACGCGTATTTATCGTTGCAAAATAATTAGTGCACTTTACACTAAACAACAAAGCTTTGAGTGTACAAACACAGCCAAATCTTTTGAACTGCTAATGAGGCTCAAATGCAGCTTTTACACAGCTGTTTTCTACAATTGGCAGTTCAGAAATTTATATTTTAAAAGAAATAAAAAAAATTAAGTGGTCACTAATGAACAAAAAATATAGATGGGGAAAATATTAATTTAAATATTTTTCAAGATATGAAAACGGACACAGCTTACCTATTTTGCTTTACTGCTTGATAATTTTGGGAATAAAAATGCGTTAAACTTTGACTCTTATGATTTAATGCAGGAACATTACCAGAAAACAGATTTTAAAATATTAACATCAACATCACTCATAGGCAGCTTTAATTTGCTAATTCTGGGGGTGCAACAGCACCAGGAATCTGAGAAGGGCGATATTTCCAGAACATGGCGCGGCCCGGAAGTCCTTCTTCGAAAAAATTTGAACAGTTACCTCAAAAATGCTGGTTCTTAATTGATCTCAAAGTAGATTTTATTCCTAAAGTGTATTACAATTGTCAAGTTTTTTAAAAACTTTATTAACCATGATCGTATCAAAATAGATTTTTTAAAATGAAAAACCAATAACTACCTAAGTACAGATTGTACCATAATTCTGTAACACAGCACCAAACAATAAATAATTTAAGAAATGTCTTTTTTTGCATGCAATTATTTATTTATTTTGTTATTTTTTCAAATGGATAAAAATAGGCTAATTCTTAACACGTGCCATCATATTGCTCTTGCAATGGGTGATGTGTGGTGATACACTGGGTTTGTTTCAAGTAAATTAACTTGTATTGTAGCTATGAAAAAAACATAAGTGTTTTTCCAAACTGTGCTCGACCCTAGGTCCTGGTTCAAAATTAAGAACAGAGCGCTCTTCAGGGCTCTATACCGGTTAAACCACGAAGCTGTGGTATGTACGGGGGACCCTGGAGTGTAAAATGGAATGAAATGAAATGAAACTGCGTTTCTTGACAAAATGTACTGATTTTATTCAAAATCGAGCCAAAAGTGGTGGGTGCGGCGCACCCTTCGGCACCTCCGTAAATCCGCCTATGATATCACTAAGATTAACAAATATCCTAAACAATGAATAATATGTGCATACATACCTGTCTGACGGCCAAAATTTCATAACAGGAAGCTGTTCTGGTACCGATTCACAAGCATCAAAATAAGCAAATAAAACACAGGCGGAGTAAGCGGCAATAGCTATTAAGATATGCCATGCACCATGCAAGTAAGGGAAGTTCAGTTTTGACCAAATTTCGCAAAAGAGCCGATCATTGATCCAACACATTAATGCAGCCATCCACACCCAAGCACATCGGTATCCAAGTTTAACAACTCTCATGTTTCTGCACCTAAAAAGTGCATTTAATGACATAAAAAACAATAGTTTAATTTCCAAGCAAAAATTGTACTTAGCTATGAAAATAAACAAATAAAAACAATAAAAATAAAGAACAAGAAATTGGCCTATTTAAAAAGAAAATCAAAATTACAAAAAATTTCTGAAATCAGTATCATAAAAATTTAATTATAAGCTATTCAAATAAAACTAAGTAAAAATAAAATTTAATTTTGCAAAATAAACTTTTACTTTTTAATGTATGATTGCTGCCTTTTGAATTTTGGATGTGCAATTCTGAAATAGTAATTATTGAAGCTAAAACTAAAGTAAAAGTCCAGTCAAATTATAGATATTTGAATTGTCAATTTCACCCTCAAATATTAAAGGCATTTTGAGCAGACTAGAAACCTCCATTCGTAATAACATGACTAAATTTCAAAGCAAAAACATTGAAAATCAGACATTAAAAACCTTTACCTGCATTGCAGGATTTGTTCAAGTTTTTAAAATTTAGAGCAGTTTACACTATGCTTGCTATTAAAAAAAGGGACTAAGGAACCTGTCATATTATTCATAAATATCAGTTAGAGAAATAAAAATAGTTTTTAATTAGTACCACGACTTAATGATAATGAACGACCATGTCATAAGTATTTTAAGAAAAGACTTGAAATCAAAAATTTTCAAAAATTAAACAAATTCCTTAAAACAAATGTAACTAATAACATTGATAAGTAAATTCAGATGCATAAGAGAAAATATTTTTTGACAAGTTGGATACATTGCTTATTTAATAGCAGGGTGGAGCAGACAGTAAGTCTGGTATTTATAGGTTTAACATGCTATTTACCACCCTTGAAAAACCTCGTTTTTCCAAGGTTTTTACCATCTTGAACAAAAATAAGAAAAATTCATATTTTTTTTTATTTCTGTGCAAATGTTTTTGTTTTAAAAGTAAATTAAGGAGAAACTTATTTGTTATTAAGGCTGTAAAGATGAACAACCCATCACTCCTTTTTTTAAAATTAATTTTAATCAATTTTCAATAACAATAATCATTCATTTCAAGCTAGAACCCAAGTTACAACGGCACTCTAACTTCCAACGGATCCCTAAAAATGAGCTTTGGACTGGGGGGGGGGGGGGGACGGCTCAAATGAAAAAGCCAGCAGATTTTTATTTGGTGGTGATGAAATGTGAATTTTAAATTGATTTTACTGATTTTTTGCACGCTAACAATGTGATCATTGAAAAAAAAAGGTTCTGATTTTTTTTTTTTTTTTCAGTAATATATACTGAAGAATAAATGAAAAATTTGGCCAACTTTTGGCAAAAACCTAACAGTTGTTCTTATGACTTTATAATTTAAAAAAATATAATAATAACAAAACATACAATATAAACTCATAAATATGTTATTGTACAATTTCCCATGCTTAAATAATATTAATTGTTTCTGTAATTTTATTCAGTTAATTATTTTCAATGAGTATGTTTTTCAAGCTTGCTCACATCAGTAAAATAAATGCAATTCATTTTTTTTTTTTTTTTTTTTGAAAAGCTAAATATTTTAAACAAAAGAAAAAACACGGATTGTGTCCTCTTAACAGACTGTAGCAAAATACAATGTTTGTGTGTGCGAGTACAGTTCAATTACAATAAGACTGATCTACTAAATTCGATTCAAGTTTTTTCATCTGTTCTTTGCTGTCAACCACCTCTTATAACTCTGACATCATTCGTAAAAATATTAATGTTCCCAGAAAGCTTTTCGCTAGTATCAATAATAAAAATAAAACAACAATGGCCCTAAAACTGAACCTTGTGGAACTCACCTCACTTCAAATATCTACCCATTGAGAAAAACTACATAAAACAACTACTCTTTGTTTTCTCCCATTTAACCAATTTCTAACCCCTTTTGGAGTTTCTCTTCGAATCCAGTACAAGCTAGTTTGCTTAGCATAGCAGAAGAACAGGCAGTACTTTAATGAAAGCTTTTTGAAAGTTTATGTAAACTACATTATCCAGTGGCCAGAAAAGTCTGACAGCGGATGGGGAGGTTCCGGTTTCCAATCCTGGCTCGGTCATGGATATACTTTTTCTCTCCTGTCCTTGTCCTTTCTTTGTGGGAATGGGCTGTTCTGCTGTAAATGGTCATCTACCCTATCAACAGGACCTTATGGCTTGTGTGTACTGTGGAAGTCAAACTTCTTACTAAATTACAATACAGCTGAAAAAATGAAGCACCCCAAATTGCCAGTTTAACTGGCATAAGAGAACAACAACAACACTTTTTTGTTACAAGTATGTAGATGAGTCATAATATAAGAACTAGTTAAAATCCACATGGAAGAAACCAGTTTTCAAGAAAAAATTATCACTAACTGGCAGAAATCTACAATACTAAAGAAGTACTAATTTATAAATAGAAAATGTTTATGTTTAAAAGAAAATAAAAAGGAAATAATGTATCTTTAAGTAAATCAAGGTGAGAATGTAAAGTAAATCAATAAAAGGATTGCTTGCATAGCTGGGTCTTCAAGTTTTATGGGTATAAGAGTGTCCACTACGTTTAAACCTTACGTTGTAGATTGTATAACTCAATCACTAAGCATGAGGATTGAAAAATCATAAGTTTATGAACTGACTTTTTTTTCAATAAGATTGAGAAAGTATGACAATACAATATCACTCAAATTTTCAGGAAAAAAAATTGTATGGATGGACATACCTTCTAATTTCAATTATTAGCAATGCTGTAGCAGGTATTCCCAATCCCATTAATACAAAAGCATTTAATATAGGATGAAGACAAGCCATGAAAGTAGCAGCACTGCATATTCCAAGCATCAAAATTTGAAATGTTTTTCTAAAACATAAAAATAAAAATATGTAATTTGTAGATTTCTAAATATCTTAGAGAAAATATAACAGAAATTTACATCCAAAAATGTTTACTTTAAAAGTAAAAAAACAATGCTATATTTTAAACACCTTTATTCCTCATTTATAAATAGCACACACACACACAAAATGTGTTCACTTTATACAGGGTAGTTTCCAGAAACTTTTTCTTTCATAAAATGACAACAGTTAACTTCAACACAACTAAAAATGGACCCTTTTGAGAAGGGTCCGTTAAAAGGACCCTTCACAAAAACATGAAATTCAGAAATGGATCCTTCACAAAAATTCAAAATACAAGAACAGACCCTTCACAAAGTTACAAGAATCAAAACTAATGACTTAAAGCCTTAATTTAGTTAACTACATCATATATGTGAATCTGATACATTTCTGTTGTTTGAATTTCAATTATTAATAGTAAAAACATTTCAATTTTGCTTCTTCAAGATTATAAATAAGAGTTAACTATCTCAGCATGTTTGAAAGGTACTTTATTTAGAAACTTAAAAAGTAATTAATTATTAGGTAACAAATGAAATGCTGCAAATAGGTACTTTTTGGTGCTTGTCATTAACTTTTATACATTCCAATACTATTTTGTTCTATACTGAAATACAGTTTTCGATAGGATGTTTTGTCGAAACAGATGCCTTGGGGTTTGATAAAATTAGTTTCCACAAAATTGAAATATCTTTCACAAAATTCCAAAACCAGATCTGGATAAAATATCCTGTACTTGTACTACTACGTTCCAATTTATCTTTGCTATAAGTATAAAGCTCAATATTTTTTGACAACCTGCAACAAAAACTGCAGTCAATCTTCAATGTATGTTATTTTTACATAAAGGACTTTTAGAAAAATATTAATCTACTTCATCATGATTATTAACGGATAAAATTCCTTCAAAAATTTTCAATGCTTTGATAATCCTA
>JAXGGA010016825.1:0-25784 GCA_038373865.1 Uloborus plumipes | reverse complement strand
TAATAACAAATAATTTGCATTTCTCGTCAATAAGACAATGGGAAGCTGTGTCGAAATGCTACTGGAGGTACAGGACTTGCTACCGAAAATGGCAATTTTGCTTAAATTAGTAGCAAAATCTTTTGGTTAATAGTTAGGGATGAAGATGGTTATGTTAGATCACGCTTGTGACTGAATGACCAGTTGCTAGGGGTCCTGGCTTAGAAAGAGCTTTTTAAAACACGTCTATTATACAGGGTTATTCTAAATGATGGACCCCTTTTTAAAAATTCATATTTATTAAAGTTTTCAACGAAAATTAACATTCTTTATATCAACGGAAAGAGGAGATTTGAAATTTTTTTTCATATATAATCATAAATGTTCAATGTGTCCACCGCGTGCTGTACGGCAAACATGACTTTTTCTTGTGACACAGGCGGTCTTCCTCTGCTTTTCCTTTAACAACACTACCAGTCTTTTGAAACTGCTTAAAATAACGGCTTATGCTTTTTTTAGTTGGGGATTTAATTCCAAATTTGGCACGAAATGCCCGCTGCACTAAAATTCGTGACGCAGTTTTGACAAACTGAAGAACGCAGAAAACCTTTTGGTCCACGGTCGCCATTTTCTTCAGCTGCGCTAGTAAATCAAATTATAATCTAATCCGGTGCAAACTCTACTGGTGCGCCCTCGTTTTGCAGCTTCAGAAAAAAATTTTGCACTAAAAAAAATTTGAAATTTCATCTTTCCATTGCAATAAAGATTGTTCATTTCGGATTTGTACTTTAATAAATATGAATTTTTAAAAAGGGGTCCATCATTTAGAATAACCCTGTATTATAAGTTCGTAATTATTATGATAATACGACATACAGTACCCCCTTTCAATATTCATGCTCCGGTAGTAATAATAAAACCGTGAAGAGATAGCACTTGTCAATCAAATGAGGAAACGAGTCCATTCCTTGAAATAGGTACAGATGGAAAAAATTAACGCGTACCGTATTTATGAGTTTAGCGATATTTTTGAGATGTGACATTCTTTACAATAATTCTTTGACTATATGAGGCCGAAAAAGAGGCAGCATTTATAGCAAACCATTCTAAATTTAACGTCTGCAACATTTCTTTTACTGCATTGTAATTTATTACAATATAAATTGCAGTAAATTTCTTGAGTGAGAGGTTTTAATTTTTTATTTCTCGTTTGCTGGTCGAAGTTTGTTGATGTTTATTGTTTTACTATTATTGTGAAGAAAAACATACGAAATTTCGGTGACTAACACTTAAAAGTTTTAGAATCAGTTGATTTTTTTTTAAAGTAATCCAAATATATTTGGCTATGTGATTATTTAATATTGTAATGTAATTTGCAGCAGTAACTGCTTTTGGTTGACAGAAATGTAAAAATGACAAGCTTTACGTTCTTTATTGCAGCCATATTATCGCCAAATTTTAATTAAAATGAACTAAGCCGTTTTAGTCTTCGGCTGTTCGAAGAGATAAAACCAATTCCTACCCACTTTCTTAGAATATGACCTGTCCAATAAGACATCTGCCTCGACATCACAAAATTTAAATATCTTACCTCTTTGGCTAATTTCTTTAATTGAGTGAAGTATTCAAGTTATGATGGTACAAATAACACATTTGCGAATCCGTTCTGCAGTTTTCCTCTACTTATCACCCCTTCCTAAAAATGAACGATTCTAAAAAAAGGAGGAGTCAAGTGCCATCTCTTCAAAGCTATACTTTATACACACACACACCCAAACACAAAGTAAAAATTACTACGGTTTTACTAAAAAATTACTGTTCAAACACTCGCATACACTAATATAACCAATATACGAATAATTTCAAAAATTCAGTTTTTTCTAATTTCTCAAGAAATCTCACAGCAACTGCTATGTAACTTATATCAATACGTATCATTATATCAGTACACGTGTAAAGAGTGCACATCAGGTTACACCGCATGTATTTTATTAAAGTGGGTTATGAACAAAATTTTGTTGTTCAAGGAATCACAAAACGCATGTGGGATTTCTTGAGCAAAAAAATTCGTTATTAAATTTTAAAATTATCATTTTTTGAAAAAACATACGAACTGTCCCGTGCGGGACAAAATGGCTTTTTTTTTTCGAGGAATTTCCTTATACAAGCCCCCCCCCCCCCTGTTTTGAATCATTATTTCTCAACAATTGTGAGATAGGTTTCCTTCACATTAGAACCTCAGCTTTCAAAATCTACAATTTGTTTCGTCATTGCGCATTAATGGAGAAAAAAATATTAACTAGTTCATCTTTATACATAAATGACTACTTTGTGTATGTATGTCTGGGGTAATCTTCTAAACTACTGGACCGATTTTAACCATTTTTTCACCGTAGATAGCTACAGTAACAGGGAGCAGGATAAGCTATAATTTATTTCTAAAAAGCTTAGTTTAAAAAAATTATTATGGAAAATAGTAAATTTCATGTAATTTCCCCATATTATGATTAAGTTTTCAGTCCATTGTTGCAAAATTTGGTTGCCTTACAACAACAATATTATTAGTGATCATAATGAAAATTTTGAACCAAGGCTTCTCTGAAGTAAGTATGAAATTTATTGCTTTCTCAGGGTTTTTTATGTACAGCCATTTATGTACATAGATGTACACTTTAATGTTGAAAAAATTATGAATGATTTTCACTGAAACACATTACCCGGCAAAAACCCGGGCAAAGCCGGGTACCCGGCTAGTACAGCATATTACAAGAGGTTAACTCTGGGTGTAACACATGTGACGCACTCATATCTATTGGATATTTAAGTCACACAATTTTTTAATAGAAATGTATTCGTGTCGAGAGTATGTTTGTATAAAATGTAAAGATTAAAAAATATGCTTGTGCCTTTTTTTTTCTATTTGCCTGAGTTTTTGCTTCTTTAAATAAAATGTTAAGGACTATACCAAAATGTTGACCAAACTATAGTCTTATTTTTCCCCACGTGACCGTGGAATGACTTTCTAATGGTACCAACAAAACGAAAATTGAAAGTGACAACTTTGAACTACAGCACATTGAAAACAGGCTATTTTTCACGGTAAGGACTTCGATAGCCACTTTGGATGACAATATTTTTTTACAAAATCAGTATTTACGCCCTGCAAATGTAACACATTAAACGCAAGCATTTTACCAATAGCATTACGGAGCATGAGCTTTTGAAATCTTTTTGTTCGGATCTCCAAAAATCCATTTTTGACCTCCCATTTATGACCTTCAAAAATCCAGAAAATTCTATATCTCGCTTTGTCAAAAGTTTGCATGCGTGCTGCGCAAAAGCTAATAAGCCGAAACTCACAAAAATACTAGAACTAATGGACAATCAAAAGTACTTTAAGCTCCGAAAATTTCTGGCTTCCAGTGTAACAAAATTTTCTACAACTGTGACCTAAACATAGCGAGTTGTTTCACAAAGATGATCCGCCGTTATGGAGCCCATTTTTTGAGCGATGGGATCCTAGATCCTCCAAATTTGGATCTGGAAAGCAGAAAATTTGCATAGGATAGTATCAAAGGTCGGTTTGCTCCTCCTACAATTTCAACCGAATCGGAGATGGTCGGGTGTTAACCACTAGATCAGTTGGCATGGCATGACTCGGGTCGGGAAACGCGGGTCAAAGTGAAATATTTAAGATAACATATACCTGTTTGAAAATGAACAAATTGGAAATTTGTTTCGAAAATCAGTGCATATAAAGGACTAATGTATTTTGCCATACAGCTATCGTTGAAATAATGTTTTTCTTTTTTCGTAGTTATTTTGCAGCTTCAAAAAAAGGTTCAAAAAAATTTTCACCTCGAAAAACTATGGAGCAAAGTGAAAAATACAATATTTTTGTAATGAAACATTTTCTATTTGATTAGTTGCAGCAATATTCATCAAATGAACGCCTAAATAAACGAATAAATGAATTTTTAAGGAAAAATTAAATAAATCTAAGGATGCTCTAAACCGTAAGCAAGCTGCTTTTCGTCGATTAAAAGAAACTGGTCACAGCGCAGACATGCTACAGTATTGTGAGGCTAGGCGTAGTTTTAAGTATTTGGTACGGTTTCAGAAAAGAGAATTGGAACAAAAGCTGGCAGATAATATTGACAGGAATCCAAAGGAGTTTTTTGCATACGCAAATTCTGGGAAAGTTCGAAATAGTCAAATTGGGCCACTAATAGATGAGCATGGAAATTTAATTCAGAATGATGGTGATATAGCAAATGTTCTAAATGACTTTTTTTCCAGTGTTTTTAACGATAACTGTATCTCAACAGTTGACACAAGCAAGACACAAGCTACTACACAGCTTGAGGACTTTGTATTTTCCAGGGAGGACGTTTTACTTTATTTGAAAAAAATTAAAACCACAAAAGCTCCGGGACCAGATAATATTTATCCAAAAATTCTAGTAGAATGTGCAGAGGAATTAGTTGACGCTATAGTTAATATATTCAATGCTTCGTATAACTCAGGGATAGTGCCAGAGGACTGGAAACTAGCTAACATTACACCACTCTTCAAGAAAGGGTCTAGAGGTAATGCAGGAAATTATAGGCCTGTGAGTCTGACTTCAGTGGTATGTAAAATTTTTGAAACATTGATCAAAATTAAGATTATGAATTTCTTAGAAAATAATGGGCTGTTGAGTAGTTTGCAGTATGGTTTCAGAAAAGGTAAATCGTGTGCTACTAATTTATTACATTTCTACGACAAGGTTACCTTGGCTTTAGATAGCAAAAAATGCGTAGATGTTGTTTGGGCCATTGATCTTCATTGGGGTCTTTAATTTGACTAGGACCAGCCAAGTTGGGCCCAGAGCCTGCTGCTGGTCGCCACATTTGTATTTTTATTTGTATAAATGAATAAACAAACAAATGGATGTCTAGTGGTCAGCGACGTCTGACCGTGATGCGGTGGCCCCGGGTTCGAGTCCCGGCTGGGGCATGGGCGTACTTTCTCTCTCTCCTGTCATTGTCCTTTCTGTGTGTGTGAAAGTGAGTTATGAATGGATGGCCTACCCTATGAACGGGTCCTTATGGCATGTGTGTTGAGCTTAAATCGGTCTTCCACCTAAATGGTGCTCTTAAAAACGGAAGCCGTATCTTTCCTGCCTTAAATCGAGCAGATTTCATCTACTCGGGCTCGGATACCCGAGTGGTATTAGAAACAACAACAACAAACAAATGAATTAACTTATAACAAAAATAAATGAGTGAACAAAATAGTGAACGATTAACAAAATAAGTAAAGGGTCATTCCATAGAAATGTCAACCTTTGCCGAAGAAAAAAAAATACCGAAGTGAAAAAAGTATTAAAAAAAAATAAAAACAAATAAAAATCATACAACATAAGGAGGAAAAAAAATTGAAAAAGTATTGTAATTATCACTGAGATTAGCCATAATAAATAGTTTGTAGTGTGTTTACTGCTTGTTATTCGATGGTTACGTTAGTCACACTCCATCTTGAGTAAAAGTGATACTTAAGACTAAAAAAAATTTTCAAATGTGTTTAATTTTTTCAAAAGCCAACTTTACACATTTTTCAAATATATCATTCAATTTTTAACACTTGCTTAACTTTGAGAAATTTTTGCTTCATAACATGAACATTCATTTTCAGGGTTGCAAAAATGTTACGCTAGTCACGCTGCTATTTTGGTGTAAAAAATATTTACTGTCAGTAATTTTATTTTAAATTCTTAGAAGAAATGATACACAGATACCATGTACATTGTAAATCCACCAGCATAACTAAAAAATACTTTTTTTTTCCTTTAAGTTACAAGTAAAAACAGTTACAAAATCAGCTCTGAATGTTACGTTAGTCACTATGGTATGACTCTAAATGAATGAATAAATAAGTGAGTCAATAACTAACGGAATGTAAATAAATTAATAAATGAAGATATACATACGTGATTTAGTAAATGAATGCATAAGAGAACGAAATGAACTATTTCACTTTGCCCCATCTACTTTGCCCCGCGTGCACTTGAGAAATTGTACTGAGCATTTAAAATCAGAAGATGCCTAACATAAACTAAATAAGGACTGCACTGGACATCAGTAGATCTCAATTAATAGATAAAAGGATAATTACAAAAGTTTAATAATATTATAATAAAAAGAAATATTTTTGAAAAACCACGAATATTAAAATAAAGGTATCAAATTTTGAAAATAATTTGTATAATTTTTTTCGTTGATCTTTGGAACTATTTATTTTTTGACAGGAATCAACTATATGTCTAGGAATTTAGTAGAAGTGTTGTTAGATTGGTGGCGCTGTAAACTGGGAAAATATTTTACCATTTCACTTTGCCCCACATTTCCCTACTACTTTTCCTACTAAAACTGTTAATGTGTAGCACATAGGACAGAATTATATAATAACATCAATTGGCGGAAATTTTGAAGTTAGTGAAAATTTCAATATATTTTCAGTTAATGTTTGTATGTATGTATGTATGTGTACACGTGTATGTAAATATATGTAGTAAACCAGAGAAAGAAAAATTGCGTTTCTTGTTTGAAGTCTTATAATTTACAGAACACACAGACACATTTTTTCTGCATAAAAATCGTCTATCAATTTGTAACAACCACACTCTACGCAAAATTAGTCTTTGGGTGCTGATTGGACTAATCTGGATAATTTTTGGTATTTTAGACTTATCTGCTGGCACTTAAAAAGCAGAATGACCTTTTTAACAGTAAAAATTTTATACACATTTAAAAAAAGAAAAAATAATGCAGAATTCATATATGCTTAAATATTAACCTGTTAACTGGGTATGACGAAATATTTCGTCATACATAAAAGCCTACAGCAATGGGCATGACGAAATTTTTCGTATATTCTTATTGTGCATTTCAGTGTTTTATATATTTTTATTATTGTGTTGTATTATTTACATTCTGAGATGTGAATTATTATTTGTGGTGTGATATTACTTATCGCTGCGAAAAAAAAGTCCCCATTGTGAAACGAGTTGAGCAATAGCTAATTCCCCGGTTAACAGGTTAAGCACTTTTTAAGTTTTGTTTAGAAATATTACAGTTGAACTGCATTTTAATAGGTAAAGAATCAGTGTTTAATTTTTCCAGAAAAAACTGGGAAATAGGTTTTCAAAATTTTTGGAAATTGTGCACCACAATATGTGGGAGTTATTTCACATTCGGAACAACCAAGCATTAGTGATAGTTAATTTGTGATACAAGTTTTTTTTTTCTTCATTGAGCAATGGAAAACTGCTGTATATTTTCTTTTTGAACTTCATTTATCGGGTGGTTCTTTTTTCACATTTGCAGTCTGCCAACGCTCCCACTAGCCCTTGCTTCTGAAGCATGCAGCACACGGTGTTGCGGTACTAGCGGTAGATGGCGCCATCTGTTTAGTTACCGGGTCACCAATACCTTAGGTACGGATGTGTGTCGCTTCTTGGGGTTTGAACAGGGGGCGAGTATGGCGTTAACCCAGTTCTTTATCCACTGCACCAAAATGAAATTTAGAATCGGATCAAAGTTGGATTCTGTGCTCTCAGACGTGCGTCACACACTTGTAACGATTCGTCTTTGCGTAAAACTTAATTTGAATTCAAAACATCAAAACTCATTTTTTTTTTTCTGTTTTTCATGTTGTGTGATCTTAATGAAAGGAAAAAAAATGCATTGTTATTTTCATTTGACAAAAAAAAAAATTTATTTGCAATTTTAAAAGGAGCAGTTCTTTCAACCCACTTCTAAACAAACGAACATGTTTTACAATCATTACTCCCATTCTAACGTTACCGTAAAATGGGGTGTATAGGAACAGCGGGGTCAATCGGAACAAAACTTCCCGACCGTACAAAGAAATTCTTCATAAATAAACTATTGGGTATTTTTCGCCATGAATTTTTATTTTAGAAAAGTAAGATCATAAGAAGTAGGAAAAAATTACTTTTGTTAATCTGGCAACGCTACTGGCTTCTAAGGAGGGCTGCACGTGGAATGCTAGTAAACATCACATTTTCATAGACTGCAAAACTTCATATGCAAGAACAAACCTTCTTATATTTAAAAGCTAAGAGTGGTATGTTTCAATTATACGTGTATCTGAACAACAGAATACCACATTAGAATTTACATTTTTTATAAATTGTGTCATAAAAATGAAGAATTCTGAAAAATGCCATAGGAAAAAAAAATTGCGGGGTGAATCGGAACACTTAGTTCTGTTGTTCCAATTCAAACTTATTTGAAGGAAACTGTTTGAAAAATCAAGATTCTAACCCCAATTCTTCTAATCAAGACAAGGACAAGGATTTATTACTGTTTATCCTTTCTCGTGAGCAACTAGATCTTGGAATGACAAACAGTTGCAGATTTCAAAGATTTTTTCTCTAGGAGACTTTTTTTTACTTAAAATACAAAGGGGAAAGTCATATAGACTTTATGTAGTAAAAGTTTAGCACACAGACAGTGATGAATAAGCGAAAAAATCTTTCAGGACAATCCCCGAAAACCCAGAGATGTTAAGAAACTAAAGAAAAGGCAGAGTTCATCCCAGGAGATGTTATGAAAAAACTTAAACCAAGTGACAATTACTAGTTTTAAGGACTAGTACATATTTGTGGACGACATGAGTGACTTCCATTCATGTTAAAGCTTTGTATTTCAATTCAAAAGCATTTCTTAAAATTACTTTTCATTTTTCATAAGTTCAAAATTATTTTGCATTTTGACAAATTATAAACGTTTACTGGTATTGAAATTATACATTTATTTGACAGTAATTATCTGTTCTTATTCTCCCCCATCAATATTACTCACGTTTGTGAGACCTATTACAGGTTAAATTGGAAAAAATAAAAATTATAACATGTGTTCCGATTGACTCCTATCAGCGGGGTGATTCGAAACACCCATAATTTCCTATATATTTTAATAATAACTGTTCGAAATGTTTTGTCTTTGCTTGGAATATCAAAAATAAAGCAAGACCGAAGTTTTTACCCAAAAAATCAAATTAAAAAAATCTTTTAAGTGCTTTTTTTACAATCAAAGCTGAAAAGTGTTCCGATTCACCCCATTTTACGGTACTTGAAATGTTTTAGTGCTGCCATCTGTGTGCAAGTCAAGGAGACTCTGGTCAACCTAAAAAATTGTCTTGCAGAAGTGTTCTCAGTTGAACAGGTGGAAATGTTCTGTTATTTTGTAAACTTTTAAAGGTATCTGGGGTTTCAGTTTCTTTTTACGCGTAGTAAATCAAGCAATTAATCATCTACATGATGCAATTATCTTTCTTTTCTTCACTTTTGGGCACTTGATCTGATAAAATTTAACAAAGTCTGATACAATGATATCAAATTGCAACTTTTTTGGAAAAGGTAAATGTCTTAAATTATGAAATGCATATTCAACTGTGAATACGACATTTTTGTTTTTTGATATCAAGTTGAATGCTAAAAGGGAAATAAGAAAACTGTATTTACAGATGTGGTTTCGACATAAGAATGCGGTCAGTGTATTCAATTAAAATTGCCAAAAAAGATGTGCAGATATGAATCAAAAAATTATTCTGTGTTACAGCATTTACGGTCACTACTTAGGACTTACTAAGAGCTTAGAGGAAAATCTATCATAAGTGCATAAGTCCCTGAAGGAAATTGTGTTTCGATACCAAATGCATTTTGGAAGCTTTGACTTTTACTATTTGATAACAAAATTATTGTGTGGCTTCTGTTGGTGCTGCCATCTATAAAAGTGGTAGTTTACTTTTAATAAGCTTCCGCTCTTCGGATTGAAATTCTTGTATGCAAAAATTATAAATACGTTTACATTTTTAATTTCAAACTTTTTTTTTTTTACAGAGTAAGAACTTCAATTTATTATGTGCTTTATCTTCAATACATGCAAATTTGATTGAACTGAAACTGAATAGTAAAAGGAGTATTTCCCTGTCATAATTTCAAGCAGAGACAAAATAATACTATAAACTTGCATTGAAAATTGCTTCCGAATCGCAGGTTGCTAAAAATCAAATCCTCCTAATACTCCTATCTGCTCCTGTTGAAAGTTTTTGCGTTTATGTTAAGCAAGCATTTCGATAAGATGGGAGATGTGTTAAATTTCGTAACTTTCCAGAAATTATGGTTGCAAGGGAACGAAAAAGTTAAAATACTAACTGTGCAAAAATTTATTTTTCACTATCAATCAAAAAGTGCAATTTTTTCTCAAAAGTGCTTGCCAGTTTTCTACCAATAAAGTCATAATATTTTTTTTCCTTTTTTAAATAAACATATAATCTTAACTGAATGGGCAAGTGGATGAAGGTGATATGTGACAATTTTTGAAACTTACTTTTTACCATGGACAGGAGTATCCACAGGGGGTGGCCTGTGGATCCCCCGATTATGGCGCAAGTTGCGCCATCAAAATTTTTGGGGGGGGATTTTTTAAAACTAATTTATTTATTTTAATTATTTAATTATTTATTTTTTTAATTTAAATTATTTTCTGATTTTTTAAATAAAAATTATTCATGAATTTATTTTTTTATTTAAATTATTTATTTATTTATTTATTTATTTATTTATTTTGTGCTTGTGTGTGTGCTTGGAATGTCTGGAAGAGGAAAAAAGCTATTCTATTCTGCGCATAATTAGTACTTCTAAAATATTAATAATATATAAAAAAAATAATAGTTATAATTAAAAAAAATATATTTAAAAAAATAATAATATTTAAAACAAATAATATTTAAAAAAAATAATATTAAAAAATATATATAATATTTAAAATAAATAAATAAATAATATTTTTAAAATAAATAATATCATTTAAAAAACAAATAAAATAAAAAAGAGGGGTTAAAATAAAAAAATAGCACAAAAGGGTTAAGAAAAATGTTGTGGGGGGGGGGGGAATGGGCACCCCTGACCATGGATGAAGGTCATAAGTCCATCAGTATCATGTCCCCTTAGTCATAGAAATGGTTGGTACCAAAGAATATGACCCCGTTTTACCCGTTGAGAAAAATCCATTAAAAAAAACACATTTTTTTTTTTAAAGATTTTTCTAGAAATTTAAAAAATTGTCATATGTCACCTTTATCCACTTGCTCCTTCAATTATAGGCAAAATAATTATCTTATTCCCCACGTAAATTTTCAGTGGTATTCACCATCTAAATGTGAACAAAACTTTTTGGGACAAACTTTACAAATGTATAAACATGATTAAACAACACGATCAAAGCACTTCTAGTTAACATAAGCTAAAAGTTAAGTCTAGATGGAGCAGTAGTTCTCAAATGGTAGCGCGCCTTTTTTATGGGTCTTAAATTTAAAGGGAGAGGGATTTTTAAAGAAAAATTTAAACAGTGAAACTACCCAAAATCTGTCCATTTTCGCGATCACGTAGCAATATTCAATATTATTGACGATTTGAAATTTTTTAGTACTAGCTTTTATACACACATATCCAAATCTGAATGTTCAGCGTTAAAATAAATAAGGTCAAAACATCGAACGTGGTAATGAAAATAACCAAAGGTCGCTTTGTCACAGTTACAACCTAGTACCCAAAAACTTGCCAAGGCCAATTGTCCCCCCCCCCCCCAATTGATGCTGTGAGAGTAATTTTTTGTTACATCCTAGATTACATAAAATTAAGCTCAATTTTTTAAGCAGAAAGGAACCACCCATCAGCCAGAGTTGTGGCAGTATCTCAGGATGAAATAATTGAGCTGGCAATGTATTGCATGAGCTTCTCCCAGGCTTAACCCATTAATGCCCAGTAGCCAAAAAACGGGACGCTTGTTAGTTACTGCATACAAAAACCCGTAATGGGTATATCATTTTACTAAAGCTGTTTTTCACAAGTTAAATAGTCCTTCTTCTTGAGAAAACCAGTTAGAGCCCCTATTTGGACATCAGAGTTAATTTATTGACAGATATTTTCAGACAAATCAGCCAAAGCAACGATCCATCATGGGTAGCCACAGAAAGTACGTTTTTTGCGAACTTATTTTTCATAAAATTAAACTATTTTAAAATGATTTGCTTAAAATTGATCTCAGATGCCTTCCGTAATGTTACTTTGCAAAAGTAAAGTCAAGTAAGGTCGTATTTTGCTCACATATCTGCAAAATAACCCCTAAACAGGACGTTAAATAACTTAATAAATATAGCAACGGCGAACTATTTTAAGCCTAAAATGTATGCAAACCATTCCAAGTAAGAGTTTTAAGCAGATAAAAATTGACAAAAAATTGTCAAAAAAAACTTGGGCATAAATGGGTTAAGGGCGGTAACTTACTGTTTAATACCAAATCGCCGCCTTAAGTAGGCGGTAAAATTCTAGTTTGGGTTAGGAATTGGCTGACAGGAAGGAAACAAAGAGTAGTTGTTAGGGGTAACTATTCTAAATGGAGTGAGGTTTTAAGTGGGGTTCCCCAAGGATCAGTTTTAGGTCCCCTTTTGTTTATTATTTTTATGAATGACATTCATGAAAATGTTTCTGGAAACATGAATTGTTTTGCTGATGATGTCAAACTTATGGGGGTTGTAGAAAATGACGAACAAATAAATCAGCTGCAACAGGATTTGGATCATATTACTAAATGGGCAGACAAGTGGGGTATGGCAGTTAATGTTGGGAAATGTCAAGTGCTGCATTTCGGTCATGGAAATAAGCATACAAGCTATTATTTACAGGGTTCAGTCATTAGTAGGGCAGATAATGTTATGGATCTAGGTGTCTTAATAAATCAGGATTTCAAGTCTAGTCAACAGTGCAGCATAGCTAGTAACAAAGCCAATAGGATGCTTGGGTTTATTAATAGATCTATTTCAAACAAATCTAAGAAGGTTCTTCTGCCTCTATATAGAAGTTTGGTAAGACCTCATTTGGAGTATGCTGTTCAGTTTTGGTCTCCTTATCTGAAGAAAGACATTAATTTATTGGAAAGGGTACAAAGAAGGGCTACAAGGTTAGTAAATGGGTTTTCTAATTTAGACTATGATTCCAGACTTAGAATGCTTAATATGTATAGTCTTGAGCGAAGGAGAGCCAGATGGGACATGATTCAGTTGTTTAAATTTATTAAAATGAATGATGTTACGGGGTTAGATTTTCGCACGGAAAGCAGGACAAGGGGTCATTGTTTTAAGCTGTTTAAATCTCAGGCTAATCTTGAAATTCGAAAAAATTACTATTTTAGCAGGGTAGTGGGAACTTGGAACAGCTTACCGGAAGAGGCGGTAAAGAGCAATGGAGTAGATGGCTTTAAGAGGGCCATTGATCTTCATTGGGGTCTTTAATTTGACTAGGACCAGCCAAGTTGGGCCCAGAGCCTGCTGCTGGTCGCCACATTTGTATTTGTATTTGTGTTTGTACCATTGTTGCGGTCGCTTGCTAGAGTGCTAATTTAACATTAACTGCTAGTTTTTTTTTTTTTTTTGGCACTCTTAGCTTCTATAACGTGATATCCAGCTCAGTTACTTCCTATTCCAGACTGATGATTCTATAATGAGGGCAAAACTGCAGTCTCTGGGTGGAATGACCAATCTGGCGGTGTATTGCATGGAATATGACTAAAGTTTTTTAACTCTTTGATTTTACGTTTTTATGCATAAGTAATATGACTTTTACGCAACTTACCTAAATTCTCCTTTAACCCTCGTGGGTCCCTCCCATTTCAGTTACACTCAAGACCCTTGGGGTCATAAACGACCCCAATGCTTCCTTTAATTAATTCATTATAATTATTGAATCTTACATGCATTATTTAAGTTCACACACTTTCTAATGCTAAAAAAACAAAAAATAAAAAGATACAATTAAAGTAAAATTTAGTTTATGAATTAAAATTATAATTTTAGAGCAAAACTTACAATAACTGTAGATTTATTTACATCTGTTACAGACCTGAAAAAACATGATTTTTGCAAGTGAATTTCAAACACTTATGACATTTTTCAATGCATTTTCTGTCCAGTTCTCTTGGACAAAAGTTGCAACGTCCTCTTTTTTTGGCCTTCTGGGGAAGTGACCCCAAGGGTCTTATGTGCAAAAAATGCAATTCGGGAAAAATAAAACACAATAATAGCATTATTTTGAATAGAAAACTAGAAGAATAAAAGCCACAAAATGCCATTAAAAAAAATGGTTGATGAACAACATATATTAAACAGAAATTGCATTGGGGTCACATATGACCCCAAGGAACCCACGAGGGTTAACATCCAGTTTTAAAGTCTCATTTTCAAATTGTTCTATTATTTGTAACAGATCTCATATGGTAGGGAGGGATGACCTAGCATCAATGTTCTAAGGGGGCACAGAGCCAAACAGTTGTAGAATAAGGCTTCTCTTTAGAATAGGGCTACCTCCGGTCTAAAATAGGGATTCTCAACCGCTGGTCTTGTGCAATTAAAGTTGATGGTGCTCTTTTTTTTAAATAAATAAATTAAAGCGTTTATAATGATTAATAAAGCGTAATAAGACACTCGTGATAGAACTGAGTTGCAACTCTCTCACGGTCTTGTGTGCTGAGCTTTTTGCACTGATGAAGAGACTCCGTTGTAGATTTGAAATAACTATTTGGGGCGGCGGACACAAGGGAAGGGCGATGGGGCGATCTCCCCTCCATTGAAGGACTTTCCACCGGTAATTTTTCGATATTGAAGTTCAAAAAATGAAATTGTGGATGAGTTTTAATGGTTTTGGAGGGCTATCTTCCAGAAATTTTTCGGGAATGAAGTCCGAAATTTTTATGATCAGTATTTGCTAACCAGCATACAGAGTAAAAATTAAGTGATGAAAATCCATCGCTCCTCCCTTGAAAAGTTTCCAAATCCGCCCTTGACTATTTGCTGTATTTTCGAGATCATTTGGGTTTTATTTACGTTTCTTTTTCACTTTTTTCATCCCAAATAGTCGTCTGTGAGTCAATGAAAACCACAATGTTCTGTTTATTACTTTCAGCGACTTCTACCAGGGTCATGCTCACAGCTGCTACTTCTCTATTGAAGTTTGTACAATTTTCACCAACATATTTGGCAAAAGTTTTTGGAGTAGAACCAGCTTCATCCATAGTATAAAGTAGGGATGCATCGATTAATCGACCAGAATCGGCCACTTAGCCAATTATTAATAATCGGAAAAATGGGCCGATTAATCGGCCGAAAAAATATTTTTCAAATATTATTCTTTAAAGTATACCTTCACTAAGAAACAACATTTTTCATGTGGCGATAGTTTTCTCCTTAGCACTGGGCTTTTAGATAACCTCTAATTTTCAAAAAATAAAAGCATAGAATTAAATTAAAAATTATTAAAAAATATGAATTAAAAGTACTCCTAAATTGGAGTGCTCACCACAGATTCCCCCACCCCCTTTTTAAAAAAATTTATGTCCAATTCACATAACAATCAATGTGTTAATAATATTTTTGACAATAATATGAAAATTGGTTCTAAGAAATTTGATAAAGTATCGAAATTATTTGGTAAAAACAAGGAAAATGGAAAAAAATCTTTTCTCAGAAATAAATTACTTACTATTTCTAAGCTTGGAATTGTGTAAAAGAAAAAAAAAGAGATAGTAAAATTGGTAGTAGAAAAACAATCATCCTTATCATTAATCGGCCGATTATCAACAGCCTATTAATCGATAATCGGCCAATTTGCTTATCGGTGCATACCTAGTATAAAGTGTTATGTAACCAACACAATGTGTTGCTTAAAGATTGGGAGGGGGAGGGGGTATCAGCTCACGAATGGCACGTGGTTCAACTCCGCACTGAAGAATGAGTCTACTGCAGTAGAAAATCGAAGAAACTAATTGTTAGTCATGAGAATTCATGAAGCGACCGTGAAATATGAGTATCCTCGGACTGTGAAACAATAAGTTTTTGACTTTTCATTTTTCATGCACAACTTTTCAATGATGAGTCATTTTCCTTGATTTCTAACTCCTCATGACAACGAGAAGACCAGAAGTCCAACAAAACAAACGAGCCTAAAAGAATTTGTAAGCGCGGAGAATCAATTGTTAGGAAGTTATCGCTTTTTGCAAGAGTGTACAGAAAATTTTATGAATCGATTTGAATATTTCTTCACGAAAAAGAAGATAGTAGAAAGTGCAAGCCTATACTTTGACGTGAGATTTATTGTTTGATTATTCAGGGGGCTAAAGAAACAAAAAATTGATATTTTATTACATAAAAGTGCAAGATATTTCTCGTCAGCAAAAACAAAAGCACACTTCAAAACTTACCGATTTTAACTCTAAACGTAAAAGAATGAATCGAATGAAATTTTGTACACATGGGCACTTGCGTGTAAACTGAAGATGATTAGTGTTTGGAAACAAACTCTTCAAAAGGTGTTTCTATAAAACGGTTCTAATAAAAGGTGTTTCTATAAATCCTTCGAGAAATTAGAATTTTTTCACGACACTCAAATCCTTAACCATTAAAACTTAAAAATCTATGAAAATAATGCTCCGGTAGTTATGATTCAATAACTGAACTAACTGACCCTAGAAAAAGTTCTATGTCAGCGGACGAAGAGGAAGAAGAAAAACTTGAACCTGAATTGAAGGGCTTGGAGGATTAATGGGCTAAGTTACATTTTGAAAAATGAACACTCTGTACAATGGTAAGCAATGGATACAGATAATCAAATAGAACTTGGTACATAAAACAGTAGATGCCAATAGACCAATTTCAGAACCTCACTAATGACAAAACCAAAAAACAAAAAAGCTGCAACAATTGCAACAATAAAACTTTGAGCTTTAAGTACTCGCAGTTTCTGTTTTGTCATTTAACCCGTTCATCTCCCAAGCCCTTCAATTCTACTGGGCCACTTTTGGAAATAAGATTTGTAGCATCAGTGAGTTTGCTTTCAACGCATGTAGAACGAAGAAAAAAAGTCCCCCAAAAGAAAAAGTAGTGGGCCCCAAAATAAGATTGAGTGTTCCTAAACTTGGGAGGTAAATCGGGTTCTGGCCGCAGCTCCCCCTCAGTGGCGTAATCTGGAGTTGGTAGGATTGGCTCTTCCCAGAGGAGCAGCAACCAAGGGGACGGCATTTTGAAAGAATAAAAATAAAATAAAAAAGGTAAATTATTTTTTTATTATTATATTTACAAAAACCATCAAAAAAAAAGAGAAAAAAAACTCGTAGGAAACAGAGCTAGAGTTGAAAATGAAACATCTAATGAGAAGGGACATTGGGCATCATTAAAAACGTCTCAAGAAAGAAAAATGAATAGCAAAATTGCAATATTGTCTTTTAAGTTTCCGAAGAAAGAATTTTTGCTTTTTGTTTTGTTAGGTCACGATGACCTCCCGTTACGTCCCATGAAGACAACCTTGGGGTAGGTGTTGGGAGGGGGGGATTTCTTAAGTTCGGCAAGGGCGCTGGACTCCCGAGGTAAGCTACTGCTACTACCCCCAGTTCCGACGCCGTTGTCTGCAACATAATGTTTTGTCGAGACATAGTTCTCCGAAATATCAAATAAAAATTTCGTCAAAAAAAAAAAAAAAAAAAAGAAAGAAAGAAAGAAAGAAAAAAATACACACACACCAGTTTCAAGCCGAATAACACCCACCGCCGAATCGCACCCTTTCATCTTCGAACCGGATATTAGGGAAACCGCGAACCGCGGAGGGCCAGCGGGTTCTCTTTTAATAATCAAGGTGGAAAAATTCAACTCTAAAAGAGAAATGAAACCACCTGTGGACCGACAACCTACGCTTAATTATTATGCCGAAAGCCTAAATTACACGGCGCATGCGCTCGATCGCAGAATCGGCACTGGCCGAAACTGTGTCACGTGACGAGGAAAGAAAACGGGACACCGCTGAAAAACTGTTTTGAAAGTCAGTGGTGTTTTGATCGTTGTTCTATGGTGCGTTCAGAGCGGGGAGCTCGGGTTCTTTTTGGATTAGTGGAATTATATAAATAAAGAAAAGAAAAAAAAAGCCATGCTGATTGGTTTTATTATTTTCTCCCTGGCAGGTAAGTGTTTTTGTACTCATGTTGCTATTTCTCCAGAAAATTGCGGAGTTTGAATGTTTTGATCTGTCTTCGCCGATGATGCTCTCTTGTTGATCTGACACACCCCTTTCAATGGCGCCTCGTTTCAAAACGCGATTTATGACATTTTGTGACACCTGTTAATGTTGCAAATGCTGCCTGGTTATTGATCGTAATTTCAATGGGATAGGATCTAATGTACAGTGGCGTAGCTGGGGAGGGGGGGGGTATGCACCCCCCCAATGAAGCACTAAATTTTTCAGTATGAACACTAGTAAAGGGCCTAAAATAGCGTTTTGCAATCTTTTAATATAAAACATTTTCGGATGCCCCCCCCCCCCCCATGAAATATTTCTCGCCACGCCACTGCTAATGTATGAAAATCGGTCAAGTGACTTGTTTGAAAAGAAAATTATCTTCCGTTTGTGTACGCATAATTTGTCTTTTTCTCTCATATAGTGTTATTCATTGAATGGATAGGGGGCACATGTATATGACACACTTATAACAGTCTGCTAAAAATTTCAATTGCCCATTCTGTGCTATGAGACCCCCTCCCCCCTCTGCCTTTTTTATTGTGTTATCCCTGAGGCGTTTACGCTGGGGTTGAAATTCGATTAAAATATATTAAAAAACGCATACAAGCAGGGTGAAGTACATATAGTAAAAGGAAAACATAAAATCTGGAGTGGGGGCTGATAATCTAAGCACATTGTTTACAAATTGAGACTTATGCAATAAATGAGAGGGGAAAATGTGTAGTATTACTTGCTTTTTGTTTTAAGACTGTGTCATTTAAAACATGTTTTGTATTACCAAAGTTTGCAAATTTGCATCTTGGTTGGTATTCGCAAATATAAAAAATATATATATATTTTTTTTTTTGTAGTTTTTATGCTTAGAATCGATTGATCAGCTTTGGAGACACTCTCCATCCCTCCCCCCTCCATCTTTGCTTCATAAAGAACCGTAAGACAGAACAGAAAGAATGAAAAGCAACTTTTAATTGATATGAAATTAATTTATTTTGAAAGAAAAAAAAAAGGCTTGTGTGAGTCTTATACAGAAAAAAAGATTTTGATCTGTCGGTAGAAAAACGTATTAAGCGGACTTCACGAAAAAGAAAAACGTAAAATGCAGAAATTTTTAACATTATCAGTGTAGGCCTTTTCGGGGATCAACAGAAAATGAAGTTGGAAGAGGGATATAGTTCGAAATAGGGTAACGTAAAGTCAAGGTCCTACATATGAATGTATTTAAAGATATATTAAGAACGTTGGGGGAGGGAGATTAACGCCACTGAGCCCTTTTGTTTAAAACATACAGCAAGCCCTAATACGGTAGTTGATACATATGTTTGGATTTTAATGCCCCACCCCCAGGTATGTAGTTAGCAGATTTTCCGGCGCGGGGGGGGGGGATGGGATGAGATAATATTGCTTTTGCGAATTTTAGTTTTGGGTTGATCTTTCTCGTATTATTTTTATGCATTTTAATTGATCGATACGAACTCAAACATTAAGTGAACGTAATGTAGAAATTGAACTTTTCCCTTTTTTCCTCCAAAATACTGTATAATTGATTCACACGATTAAAATCCTTGAGAACTGCGATTAATTAAATTATTATTTCTTCACATGCCTGTAAATTCTTAACTTCAGTGAAAATGAACTATGAATTTACATAGTTCATTTGAATAATTGAAGGGTTCGGGGAAGACCATGTTTTTTGAGAGAAAACTCAATTAGCGAAAATATGTTTTCAAGTTTTGGCTCTTTCTTTCTTTGAATCACGCAATCCGAGTTCTGTTTTGTGTGATGTTCTAGTGATGGTCGAATGAAGAAGTTGTTATAGCGAATATTGATTTTTTTTTCTGCGCATAATTTTATTTTGATGTCGAGTATTTTACAACTCAACTGCCTCAATTTTTTCAGGTTGTTAAGATCTGCGTGAAAAGACATTTTGTGTAGACAAAAAGTTCAAGAATGGTGATTTGAAATGTGTATTGTTTTGATAACGCAATTGCAAGGTTTGATGAGGTTTTAAGTAATTTACAATAAACGCTACAAAGTTAACCCATTAATGCCTAGCGTCCCTTTTTAGGGACGGTCCAAAAAAGGGTCTGAATTTCCCCAAAATGAACATTTCAACCAAATAATAGTTTTCAATTAGTACCTTGGTATTGTTTCAATTCGTTATTAACAGATTGCAGCACACAACCATTGTAAAGTGTGTTCCGTAGCAGTTTTAATATGACCTTTCTCAAAAATGACATCGTTCACAACCTCAAGAAAAAAAGCTAAGTTTTCAAACTTATTCCCAGCTTCCCAGTTTATGTTAATGGCTGATTTTATTTCTTCTTATAAAATGTCTTTTTAAATACTATATCGTAGGCAGAAAAAAATTTCAGTAAAACAAGTATGTACCCTCTGGGGTCTATCGTAACTTTTAAGGGACGATTTTTCTTTCCTTAATAAAACAATTATGTTTTACATAATATTTTTTTATTATTTTTCCCGTCCATTAAACACTGTTCGTAACCAGTATACAAAATATCTTTGGGAAAAAAAATGTCAGGCATTAATGGGTTAAGAGAAAAGGGAGAAAAAGTTGAATCAGTGATAAGTCGGTAGGGAAGTTCGGGAGGAATTGAGAGGAGAGGGGCGTGGCTCCATGGAAATACTTAAAAGTAGATCTTTAAATGTTTTTAATACAGGCGATCCTCGTTAACTCGAACACTCTTAAAACGCATTGCTGCTAATACAAACTACATTTGCCACCCTCATCCCATTTCATTTATTAATAACGCTATTTATTGTCCCTCGGATAAGAAACACTACAGTTAAAACGAATCAACTTTTAAGGTTTTTTTGAGTTCATTTTAACGAAGTTTGGACGTACAGTCGAGCTCGTTTATTATAATATCGCTTAAAACAATATCACGCTTAATATAGTACATTTTCAATACACCATATCGTTATGTGTAATTTTGATATCGTATAATGGAATATCTCGCTTGTTAGAATATTTGCTCGTGGCAAAATGGCTACTCCAATAAGCGGACTCGACTGAAAAAAAAACTTTTTTATTTTTATTTCAATAAAAATTAAGGAGTATAGACAGGCCCGTCACTTCGAACTTTTCCCGGGGGGGGGGGGAGGAGGGCAAGGGTGTGGGCACAATGCAAATTGTCCCAAAAAAATTGCAAAAACCACGAATACTTGTCTGAAAATACATGGATTTCTCAAAGTCGGCTGGGGGGAAATTGACCCTCCCTGATCCCCCTAAATGACGGGCCAGCGTATAGAATAGTTTTGCGTAAAAACAAAGTTTTTCCCTCATGAAAATGTCTTAAAAAACTTATTTTTCAAGATCTTTTTTAATTCAAGAACAGAAATATTTTCTTTGTAAGTGCCAAAAATGTAACAGAAGCGTACATCAATAAGTGTTTACCCCTATAGAGATCAAGGGAAGAATTGTTTAATTAAGATAATCCTTCAGCGTAATTTTACTTTTTAAAAGCTTCAACTTCCATGACTTTCCTGTTATGAGAAATGTTACCGAATCTTTCGTGGACAGATAGTGAAAAGTTTTTGACCCTACTTGCGAACCGCCCGATTGAAAGTTTAATAACATCAAGAAGGGTGGAGAACGTAAAGTCTTAATAGGACGCCTTCGGATATGTCAAAGAAACTGAAAAAAAAAAACTTCTGTGACTTTCTTATTTCACTTATTCCTATGTTTGTTTTTGCAGCAATCATTTTGAAAGTAGCAACCAAAATGTAAAATTTTTACTAATTTCACATGGCTGGGCAATGTATTGAAACTAGTTTATATGTGTGTTTTAAAAAGCTTAAAATGAACATGAAAAAATATTATATTTGCCCTAATATTTTATGAGTTTATTATTTTATTGGAAACACATTTGACTGCCATTGTATGTTAATAATAGCTGAGAAACATATTAAAAATTTAAAAACAATATAGTCTAAGAGCTAGCAAAGTTTTTGAGTGAGAATTTCAAGATTGCTTTTTGCTGGTAAACGTTACGTTTTTTACTGCGCATAAAACTTTTACTGGTAAAAATAGTATTTTTTATGTCAGTTTATAGGATTCCGTCTCAAATCAATCACCTTCTTGTCCTCACCATGTCCGACTACAACAAAATTTTGTGTGAAGGACATACATGACAAAATAAGTTATGCTGGGAATTTTTAGGATTTCTGCTTTAAAAATTGAACAAAATACATATCTGTTAAAAAACTTAACCCATTAATGCCTAGCGTCCCTTTTTAGGGACGGTCCAAAAAAGGGTCTGAATTTCCCCAAAATGAACATTTCAGCCAAATAATAGTGTTCAATGAGTACCTTGGTATTGTTTCAATTCGTTATTAATAGATTGCAGCACATAACCATTGTAAAGTGTGTTCTGTAGCAGTTTTAATATGACCCCTATCAAAAATGACATCATTCAATCTCAAGAAAAAAGCTAAGTTTTCAAAGTTATTCCCTGCTTCCCAGTTTGTTATTTGCTGATTTTATTTCTTCTTATAAAATGTCTTTTTAAATATTATATCGTAGGCAGAAAAAAAATTTAGTAAAAAAAGTATGTTCCCTCTGGGGTCTATCGTCACTTTTGAGGGATGATTTTTTTTTCCTTAATAAAAAAATTATTTTTTGCATTTTATATTTTTTAATTTTTTTTCCTGTCCATTAAACACTAACCAGTATACAAAATATCTTTGGAAAAAAAATGTCAGGCATTAATGGGTTAAAAAGTGAGGAAAAAACGAAAAGCTGTTACATGCAAATGAGTGCCCAACTTCTTTTCTACTTATACTAGAATAAAAATTCCAAACCCATTGTAAAGCTATAGAATAGAGCTTTATTTTGATATCTTGCATACAGATCAATATTAATTAAAAACAATCGAGTAACGGTAAAAAGTTGTATCAGCTCTGGTGAAGATTCAGAACTTTTAAAATTCAAGCAATTTATAAGGATTTATACGAAAAGCAGTCGAAAACTTTGTACAATTAAAAACTGTTTCCCATGACGTAACAGTTTCTGCGGACCTACTCTTTCTGTTCTGTTTATGTACCTTCGCGTTTCTCGCATTCCTGGTTCACTTGACTGTGGTCAGTTGAACCATCCTCTTTCCGCACAGATGATGGGGCTTCATTTGTAATAGCCCCGAAATAGCTATTTGCTAGAGTTTTCGAACTCTTTTTAATATTTTATTTGTACTTTTGGACACGTTGTCTTGTATTTTTAACTTCAACAACACCACAAAACGTAGTGTTTAATTAGTTTTGATGATGGTATATGTAACCATTATGTATGTATAATGGTATATGTAAACAATTATGTTTTGATTTCGTGGCTGAACAATACATTCAGCAAACTGCATATGTGTAGAGAGTCACAAAAGTTTGTTTAGCAATATTGCAGCTAAATTTTCAATATTATTAAACGTCTCCTGGAGCCAGAAGTATGGTTCTGCTGGAAAACGAGTACCTAGTCGCTTAAAATATATTGCACTTGTGACAAGGTACCTTTAAAATGAAACCGTAAGACAGGTTTGTTTTTAACCTAACACCTGTCTTTGATGCCGGTCACTAGTGGTCAGAAAATCTGACTCAGATGAGGGTAGGTTCCGGGTTCGAATCCCGGCTTGGGCATGGATGTTCTTTCTTTCTCTTGTCCTTTCTTTGTGTGATTGTGTTGTTGTGCTGTGAATGATTTGCCTACCTTATGGGGAACGGGTCCCTATGGTACGTGTGTACTATGGAAGTCAGACTTTGCACCAAATGGCAGTTCAGTTGGAAAAGTGAAGCAGCGCAATCCCTAATTGCTGGCCTGGCTGGCACAAAACAACAGCAACTACTACACCTGTCTTTGATTTGCGTTGTAGTCACTTAATACAAAAATATTTTCATACTCTTTCATGTAATTTTGAGATTCACACTGAGTAAGCTAAAACTGACATATTTCGAGCTGTCACGGCTATGCCCAAAAAGCAAACAATTACGCTGGTAAGAGGGAACGTGCCGAAAATAATCTCACACAATTGGTTCGTGCTTTTGCGTGAAAAAGGCTTAAACGTGGTGTTGTGTTGGCACGATTTATTCGAATTCGACGCCATACGCTTCCGGTATAAAATTACCGATCTACAGTTCCGGTAATTAACAACGGGAAACGGCATTCGTATCATTTTGTTGGGTATTTGCTGTAAATTCTACCTACCACTCATTTGCCAGGATTAACCCCTTATTTTATTATTGTTATTATTTTTTATTATTATTAAAAGTATTATTATTTTATTATTATTATTATAAGTAGAGTTATCATTCTAACATTATAATAATTATTAATATATTTTTATTATTGTAAATACTACTTTAGTAATTATTTTATTTTTTAATTTGTTTTTTGAGTTCGAAGCTCAAAAGTTCAAAATCACTGCAACAGAATGTTTTTTTTTTATTTTGAAAGCAAGGTTAGGTGTAGGATTTAATCAAAGAAAAATAGAAATACTAATAATTGGCTAGGTATTGAATAAATACATTTGCGCCTGTGAAGTATATTAAAGTGATCTAACTTAAAATCACACAAATAATGCAGTTTGCTGCAGACACGTGTTTCTGGGTTACAAGGAACCTCTATTTCAATTCAGAGAAAACGTTGGATTACCTAAATTTAATTTACTTGTTCTAGGGCTTACTTTTTTTTTTTATTCTTTTTCTTTAAATTTTAGCCCTGACCTATTTTTAAAATTCACTCACTTGGATTGTCTAGTTAAATAAATTCGGGTTTTTTTAAATTGAAAAAATAAATAAAGAAGTAAAAACAGAAATAAAAGTGTGTGTGCTAAATACTTCACGTATGAACAAATTTATATGAACAGTTGAACGTTGCCACTCCCTCGTCATTTCTAGAGGACTTCAAATGCTTTTTTCAGAAATCTAAACATTAGTAATGAAACTTGTGGTAGAATCTTCAACATAATACTTTTTGGTACAAAAGAATTGGAGCTCAGAAATGTATATATAGTGAACTCTCACTTATACACCGCCTCATTTATGGGTCTTTTTCACTTATACGACGATTTTGAATGGTCCCAGCACATTCCATAGCAAAATAATGATAGTATCATTCGTTTATGCGTCGCTCTAAAGATACATATTTCACTTATGCGCGGAATTTTTCGGAAAATTCCTTGGAATTCCATTGGTTCCGCGAGACGACAAAGTTTGAAGACCATTCACTGCATGATCAAGGAAATCACTAATCATGGGAAATGAATTTTCCTTGATGTCCTTTGTTTCATAAATGTTAGCGTGATAATAACCATTATGATTAACATGGATCATTTAATTAATCATGTTTTATGATACCACACTACTTTTTGTTAAAGACAGAAAATACTAGTACAGTGAACTCTCACTTATACGCCGCCTCACTTATGCGCCTTTTTCACTTATACGACGATTTTAAATGGTCCTAGCACATTCCATAGCAAAATAATGATAATATCATTCGTTTATGCTTCTCTCTAAAGATAAATATTTCACTTATGTGCCGAATTTTCCCTAAAATGTATGAAAATTAATTTATTTTCTTTAAAAAATAAGCATTTTTCTTCACTTTCCTCCTTTATTGCTCACGGAAGGCATTTTTTCCATATGAACTAGAGTTCGGAGAAGGACAATTATC
>JAXGGA010016824.1:0-25787 GCA_038373865.1 Uloborus plumipes | reverse complement strand
ACTATGGTTACTTTTCATTCTTCGGAGGATTTGATGAGTTTTATCTCTCAAAGCCCTTTCTCAGTTGTGAAATTAATTAGTTGCGCTTCCTACTGCGTGATCCGGGCTGGCTCGTTTGTTTGTGCGGTCTATGCTAAGGAGAGAACCCATTATCTGATTTTAAATGTGTAAGGGAGTCTTTGGTGTGTTTGAGAAAGAACATATCGTCTGAAAAGAAATTAATTTCTGGGAAGTAGAATGTGTGCTTATCAAATTGTTTGAGTATGAATGGTGAAAGAAAGGGAATGAAGCTCCGGTGTGTACAGTTATCTTTTTACAGCCGCAAACAATTATTTCAGTTGTCTGGATTTTTTTCTGCATACGATCATGTCATTTTTGTTTATTTTTTAAATTGAATGCTTTATAGAAAAAAAATAAGACTTCCTAATAGGCTACATTTGTCATGTTAGCTCACTTACGGAAGTACTAAACGAAAAATCGACCCGTTTCCGCACTCACTTCCATTTTAATTCAAATATTTAGAATTATTTAGCACTAAACGACTGGTCTATGAAAAATGTTGAATTAATTCCATTAAAATATGATGTGTCCTGTGCTTATGAAACCCTAAAATAGATTTTTATTAATAGGCGCTCCAAATTTAATATTGGAGGTTAGGTGAAAATTTATGTCACGATGGGAAGTTTATGACTGTGAAGGCTTTCTACGTAAAGAACCATTTAATATAGAGAGGCAATTAAATTTTATAACCATTGAAAACTTTCTGAATCAACAAGAAATTAGTCTTATACATTTTTGCTTTTGTAGTTAAAAATCAAATCTTTTGCTTGTACACTATAAGATTAAAAAGTCTTTTTTTTTTTTTAAATCTTTTTACCTATATGAGATATTTGTTCATGGCTCTATTAAAAAGTACAGTTCCACAGATTTTTAGAATTACATTTGTTCTGGTGTAGCTAGTAATAAGTCAAAAAAAAAATACAAAAAAATGAATTTCTTTAAACAATTGAATTCTTTTCATTGTTAAATATTGAACCCTACCTGACTAATAATACGCTTGATTTACAAAAAGAACTAAAGGAGAAATTTAAATACATTGGCGTCTTGATGGAAGGTCGCGTGGAGGTTACTATGACGTTCCCAAAAATTTCCCTTTTTTCAGCACATTCTGTCTGATGATTTCTACTAATTCGAGAGGCAATATTGCAAATGCCCCCACCCCCCCTAATTTCCTTAGGTTTTGAAGATACCTCTTATCTTTTCTCAATACATGGGTATGTTTACATGTTCGCATTTTAAACCATTCGGTAAAATTCGAGAGCCCCCCCCCCCCCTATATTACCCCAAATGCAAAGTTCCTGTCGTCTCTGCAGAAAAAATAATAATTAGATAGGGGCGAAAAGCGAAACCTTAATTGGTTGGAAAGCCACTCCTTACAAGAATTCGGAACAAAATGATTGCGAATTTCAGCGCAGAACTGATACTGCAAAAGAGATCTGCTTTATTGGGCAACAAGGAACACACCTCTTTATGACGTTGCCATGTTATGTATTTAAGAGCTTGTAGATACTACACAGCGAGCTCGAATTGCTGTTCTCAGAGATAAAATGAATGGCGTCAAAAGAAAATCAAAACCTTAAGTTTGTTCCTATTTTTTTTTTTTTTTTTTCATACCGAACATTCATTAAACACAAAAATCAAAATTACAAATTAAAGTGAAATAAATTATATTGCTGGAAGCATTTTCAAAAATGGTTTGGATCAGTTGTACTTAAGTTAAAGTAATTTTAACACAAGTAGCATCAACTCATCGGATTTTGCTCGGCCGATCAACAAACTCCTCGTAAACTGATCCTGTAACGCACGATGACATCGTTCCGATCAGTATCCGAGCACGGTTTTCGATGAGCTACTTTTCATCGGAAAGCGAAAGCGATATCCTTCCGATCAACTTTCCCGATGAAAATAAGATGAGCTATATTCCATCGGAAAACAATATCCTTCCGATCAAGTTTCCCGATGAAATTCCTTGGCACGGGACTGTTCTGCTCGTAAACTGCTCCAAATCTCATCGTATTCACATCGGATTTTGCTGCTCGGATTCTGCTTGGCCGATGAGACATATTGGATCATCGGCCGATGAGAATTTCATCGGGTTTCGATGAATGGCCGATCATCGGCCGATGAGATGATGCTGCTAGGGAACCTTCGTAAACCTTATTATAATTGAAGATAACATTTTACTCAATATTTTTACCCCCTTTTTTTTCTTTAGGATACCATTTAATTTTATTTAGTTAAAATTTCAGTAAATTTTCAAGTTTCTTCATAACAAATAAATCTGAATTAAAGGAAATGGGTCTACTAAAACACAATCGACATTTTTCTGGGCAAATTTAATTAAATGTAAAAAGCATCAAATTAGAGCAATGTGTGTATTTTCACTAAATACATGGATTACGTTTGCTGGGTGCCTTAAAATCGCTTGATAAATCGAAGAAAACATTTAACACTGAAATGCAGGAATTAAAATCTCAGGCAAAATAATTTTTGTAATTGATTTGATGAATGAAAAATATTCTTAAAATGTGTTTTAAAATGTTTTTAAAATTTGTTTTGGAGCAAATGTGTTCATTTAAAACATAAAGAATACCTGCAGACAAAAATGGGTTACGTTAGATATCTATACTCAATAGAATCTTTTCAGATGAGCATAGTTAGATTAAACACAATTTCTTTATGAAGCAGATTTGTTACTGTTCCTCATGTTTCAGCTATTTATGCCGTCATGTTTGAGCCTTATGAAACCGCAGTCAAGATCTTAAAGTTTTAAAAATCATTTTTACCCGTATTTAAAATGTTTCGGATAATGATTACTATTTTTTAAACAGACATGTACTACAAATATTTAGATATATTTCCTACAGCGAACTGTTGTAATACCGATTGAATAGTTTAAACTTTTAAGTAATAATATGTGTTCACTAAAAAAAATTATATATTTTGTCGTAGAACTGGTTTTTGAAATAAACGACTCATTAATGTGCCATCAACAAAAATGAATTATTTTTCTTGTGGCCCAATTTCTGTAAATATATCGCTGCTTTCTTTTCTCGTAAGATTTTTTCTTTATTTTCTTCTTTTTTTTTCAATATAATAATTATAAAAGTAACCAAAATATTTCAGCAATAGATATATTTTAAAAATAGAAAAATAAATTAAATATTAGCATTTCATTTTTTAACATATTTTTGAATCAGATTAAAGATCAATTCCAAGGCACGATGCTTCATCTATTTTTCATTGAAAAGTTCCATTGATAAGTATGAAAATCATTCCAAAATATTCACATACCTTTTTTCATTTCCTCCAGTCTTCTCAGTAATCCATTATGATACTTGTTGATATTTCACCACTCTATCTCATGAAGCAAAGCAAAAAATATATTCCTTGTGAGTATATATCCATATGAGTTGCTAGATTTCACCACTCTATCTCGTGAAGCAAAGGAAAAAAAACACATTCCTTGAGAGTATATATCCATATGAGCTGTCAGAAGTTATCACAATTATTGTTACTTATAATTTTGAGTCTCAGTCTACTTTATAAAATTCCATCAGTTCATGCACCGATTTTCTTTGATTTGGTTAATTTCAAACGTCTACTTATGAAAATTATTTTAATTATTAGAAAATCATATTTTGGTTCTATTTTTTGCAATTTTTCCCCAAGTTTGCAATAAAATTCAGCAGCAATCTATTAAAGATATTAATGAGGCTCTTAATCTTCCATGGGGATTATTTAACTGACCAGGCCCAGCCTATCTGGGCCCAGAGAATGTTGTTGGTACTTATTTATGTTTTTGAACATTCTAAATGGAGGCTCTTCATTTTTTTCAAAATTAAACATCACATTCAGAGAGTTAGAATTTCACCAGTTAGCGAAATGACATTGTAGAAGATCGTCGAAGAAAATTGTTTGTATCAAGCTAATTTCGAAAGAGAACGGCACAACAGAAAAACACAGATCAAAGAAACTCGAGAAGTGCATGTGTGTTAGTGGAAGTCCATTTTCTGATTCAAAACAAACAGAGAAAATGAGCATCGCGATATTTATAATGGTCTGGCATACGCAAGCTGGGGGCTCGTTTTCGTCATTCGAACTTCGTATCTTGTGATTTGGGAGATTTCCAAAGTGATCAGGCATCACTTTTTTTTATTTTGCTGGAGGTCAATACAACTCGGAATTTGTCTGATGCAACAATTCGAGCTTCTTGCAGATCTGACCTGTTTCATTAACCATGAAACAAAATGCCGATTTATCCTAGTTCACATGCTTTATTTTTCGGAAATATGGTTGAAAATATTTATGGATTTTCTATATTTTCAAATATATTCAAAAATATTTTTTTAAATATATTTGAAACAGTTTCATTTTTTTAATTCGTAGAAAAAGTTAAAGAGATTTTGCATTAACTGAAAAGTTAACATTCGAATTTCACCTTAAATTTACTTTTTTATCACCCCTGAATCAACATTGACAAGCTTGTTTCGTGATATCTGTATAAGTGTGTATCGTCATTCAAAAAATCCGTTTTGTTTTTCTATATCGATCGATTTTCAGAGGTAATCGCATGCTGTAAGTAGCTAACTTTATGCGGAATAATAGTATAAACATATTACGAAATAGACTGCGGACATAATCAAATATTATAAATTTTACCATTTCACTTCATTCCACCCCTTCCCTCCGCCCCCTTAGTCCCCTAGTTAATCTACTGATAGCACACTTGATGTGTACTAGCTTGAATAGAATGAAACATAAAAGCTGGAAAAACATTGTTATTGAATTAAAAACTGGGGCTCCCCGAATGCAGTTTTTCGGGAGGGGGGTAATTCTCGCTTTACCTAATGTAGCTCCAAATTTTGCCGAAGAATGAAATACGAGCTTGCACATACTTCCATCTAGTATGAACAGACAATAGGAATCTTAAAAAGGTAATAATAATTATTTCAACACTGTAGTACTGTCTCTAAATGTTCCAAATCGTAAGATAAAATTTACTGAATAAGAAATGTTTTGAGAGGTCACAGTGATCTTCTGTGACCTCCCATTGAGGTACCCATAGCTAAGAGATCAATATTAACATAACCATGATGATAAGCCATAAACTTAGCAATACAATTTAATTAAAATGTAAAGTTGTGGGCCAAGCATTACCGAGTTTAATTTTCAATACGAAATGAATCTCTTCCTCAGCAGATCTTACCAGTACTCAGGAGGAAGAAAAAAACTTGTTCTTAACTGTAAAAATATATCTCTAATACAGTGGTGGCCAACCCGCGGCACGCATGCCACAGTGTGGCACGGCAGAGCAGCAGGAGTGGCACGCGAAGACTTGTTGAAAATTTTTAAAAATTGAGAACATAATCCCAAAAACTAAGACTCTTACCCAGAAAAATAGAACCATAAGCTGACATGTTTCAGGAGGCTGACATACCCATTGCCAACACAATTGTACTTATCGTTAGTTTTGGACATTCAAAAATTTATACAAAATCTTAAATATTACAATACGGGCAAAAAAAAAAAAAAAAAAAAAAAAAAAAAACCAACGAAGTTATGTTTACTGGTTAATTTTTGTTGTTTAAATTTTTAATGATTTCTTGGTGCTTGAAAAAATTTCCGCTAAATCATTAAATTTAAAAGATGCTTCTGTACTGATTGTATCGTGTTCGTACCACTATACACCAAATGTGTGAGCTAGCTTTGTGTGAGTTTTGCGGCAAGAAAGAGCATTACATTTAGGTTTTGAATTACTTGTCAGTACGTTATCCCAAAGTTTTGAGTTGTGTCCCTTTTATAGCTCATGGGCGATATTTGTGCGTAACACGAATGAAACACGATGTTGTAGAAGAATTTTTGGATTTACGGCTAAATACTTTTAGCGCCAGGTGAGGAAATGTTTGAAGAAGTTAACTCTGTCACTAAGATAAAGAAACCATCAGAATAAACAAAATTCGGTATTGGTGGCAGAAAAGGAGCGCTTTAAGTGTTTTTTGCTGCATTGCTTGAAATTTATTTTGGAAGACAAATTTTTAAGGCTCATTGAATAGGGTAGAGTAACTTGTCAACCTTTTCCCAGGTGAAAGTTAAAAAAATAAAAAAGTGAAGAGGCTGACAAGTTACTCCTTCATTGAAATGTGCGATAGCTATATAAAGGAAAAATACTCATGCTGTTTTAGAATTTGAGAGACTGTGTTTTAAAATAGAATAAAGGAATGTTATTTACAGATGCAGATAAGCAATTAAATTCAGCTTTTTCATACTTTGTCTGTCGCCTAAATAATTTAAATTTAAGATTTGACGGCAAAAATTGTTTCCTAAACCAATACAGATCATACACATTCCTTTCCAAACAATTTCTTTCTCTTGACTTCGGAGAAAAAAGATTAACACAATTTACATCAATACTGGAAGTAGCTACCCAAACTTAATAATGTCCTCAGGATTGATAGAAAAAATTTACATCTGTTTTGAAGTATGCATTCAGTAGTATATAGGTTTGACGAGTTTTAAGATGACAAAAAATTACTGATGTTTTCAAATTCTTCGTCTATTTCTTTTCTAGACATTTCTTGTTGTCTGCCTAAAATCCAAACTAAAATTGCCGACATGTTGCGTCTTATAGCATTGGAAATCAAGCATAAAAGCCTACTTCCACTGCCAGTCATCCAAATTACATTGAATTTTGCAAATTTGTACGAACTTTTTTTTTTATTATTTACCCGATTTAGCTGTCTGGAGCTGTTGTTCATTTTGTTCAAAAAATGTTTGTGAACAAATATATTTTTTAATGAATATAAAAAGAATTATAATAGTATTGAATGCTAACTGATAGCACTTAAAACCCTGATATGTGTTAGCTTTTTCAAGAACTAATTTTAAAATTTTAACGGGTAAAAGAGGGACCCATCTATAAGCCATATTAAGTACTGACATTTTAATTTTTAAAATTATTTTTTTTTTGTTATTTGCTTATATTTTAAGCACAACCCTACTTACTGAACGTATAAAAGTTTTTTTAACGCTATCTCTTATACTCGGATTTTTTTCATTTGTTTTATCATTTTCACCCCTCAGATTGACGTGAAAAAATGTACTAGTTAATTGTGCTAGCTAAAAATGTATTAGAAAATCACCGAGTCAGTCAGCAAATAATCTTTTTTAACTTTTAAAAAATTTTCAGCTAGTTGAAAAAATTGAAAGTGGCACGCCGAACTTTTTTCACCTAGATAGTGGCACTCTTCCCAAAAAGGTTGGCCACCCCTGTCTAATAGAACAATGGAAAAGGTTTGCACATCTTTTATGCAAGTGCCCGCAAAAGTGGAAATGGTACATCAAAACCACATTACCACTAATTTGCAGGAGAGCGTAAAAAAGTTTATCTGGTACATACATAGCTTAAGATTTGTGCCCTTACAATTGTTAATTAATTATAAAGGACTTTTTTCCTTTGAGAATTAAGTTGTTATGACTCACTGTGGAATAGGATTCTACATACAATTTTAACTTTCAACAATGAATCACAAATTTTTATCAACAGTGATGTTTCGTTCAAAATACAAAAGTACTCATGCATGCAGAAAAAGAAGAAGAAGAAAAAAAAACACTATAATGAAGGAAAAGTTTTGAATAAAATGTTTTGCCCAAGATTCATTCTCAGCGCAAGTAGTATGTTTGAAATAAGTTTGATAGAACAATAAATATCCTGAATTAAATCAAATGAGAAGTTGCAAACGTGATATCCTGTGTTCAACAGTTTAAGCAACCTCATCCGTCATATGATTTGAATTTAACATTCAGTTTCAGCAAAAAATGATTTCTCCTTATCACTGTGTCTTAATGACGCGATGTTTCGGCAAGTAGAATCCGAAACTAACGCAGACTCAAGTGCGCAAAATGTGCGCTTCCGCCAGACTGCAAACTAGATGTTAAGATCTGAAAATTAGATGGTTTCGAATTGGGAATTCAATTTGAAATTGGGAATTTCTAAACTTTTCCTTTTTCTCGAATGGTTAAAAGTTTTATGTACCAATATGCTCTTCTTTTTCCTCTTCTTTTTTTTTTCAACATTTAACTAGTAAAAATGGAGCTTCTTACAACAGACTAAAATTAAAGTTTTGGATTCAAACGTTTTGTACATATATAACTTTGTATGTATTTGTAAGTCGCTTATGGTACTCCTTCAATTTTATTTGTTTTAATAAATAGTAAAAAAATCATTAAAAAATTTTCTACTTCAATTTTCTGAACTTTGGGAGTGTCATAGAAATATAATATTGGGGTAGCATACGTCCCTCCTCACCACATATGTTACAAAAATCACCTTACCAGCAATAGGGTTCTTTTATTTTATTTGTTTTTTTATTTTTTTTACTATTTTAAAGATTCGAAAGACGCCATGTCACTCATATATTGGTATGAAAATGTGTGTATGTGTATGTTTTCGTTGAACAAAATTATTTTAATGTTTTTCTCAATTTAATGTTCACAAATGCTTCATATTTTATGTTTTTGTATTAAAAAGGGTGAAAATACCTTATTATTTACGTTTAAAAATTTTGTGGAATTTTGAATTTTTGTTCACTATTGCACCCTGCACCCATATGATGTTTAGAAAAAAATACAAAAACTTATCCACTCATGATAATTATTCCTGATAAAAATTTAGAATCTTCACAAAAGCCAGTTAAAGTTGTAGCACAATATATATATATATATACAGTGGCGTACATAGCGCCCCCGCAACCCCCGCGGCGCGGGGGGGCGCAAGAGGTTTGAGGGCGCCCGATCTAGAAAAATAGTACTGAAGGTTACACGGGGAAAATATTTTTTACATTTTAATAGGGGTGGGAGGCGCACTTACAAATCTTGCTGGGGGGGGGCGCACCTTAGTCTATGTACGCTACTGTATATATATATATATCTGTTTGCTAATAAATTCGAAATTTATTTTTCACAACGCGAAAGCAATTTTTTGGACGATAAAGAATACCAATCGTGCTTGAAACTACGAAAACAAATTTGTTCTTTCCAAATTGTCAATTTCCTCCTATTTCTAATTTTTTCACAAAATTCTCAATCCCTCACACCCTCTTATTTCAATTTTCTCGTTTTTTTCTTTTTTCGGAAACTCTACGGCAAATTAGCGTTGATCCATGGCATACTCTGCCATGGTCAGGTCAACGAAAGGTCATAAAGAAATACTTATGGATGCTGAAAGACATATTTGAAAAAAATACGGGTTTTTGATTTCCGACAAATGGCAATCTAAAGCATAAAAATTTGAAGTTAGGCAACGAGAACAAAACACTTTGTTTTCAGTAAGAAATAAATAGGGTTAGTTAGGGTAAGTGGGCCCCCTTTTTAGAACAGTTCGTTTTTAAAACCTTATACAAAAGTTTTAAAGCGAAACAGCTTAATTTTTTTGACTTATTTTATCTTGGACATTAATAATAAACACAAGTTCAGTATTATTTCCTGAAAAAATGCTTTAAATATTTTTAAGTATCTCATTCTTTACAAAATGGCGTGGGTGGCACACTTACCCCCTAGAAAGGGCCACCCCCCATTTATTTAAGTTTTAATGGAACATATCTAAAAAAAGGGTTTGCATGTCCTACCTGATAAAGTATGTAACATTTTAGTAGGAAATACTTTTTTGTAAATGTATCCATTAACGAGATATCTTCTTAAATTCAAATGTGTATAACAGAAAATTATAAAGCGGAATACAAAACAATTGGGTCTGTGAAATTCATTAAAAGCCGTTAGGCATACTGTTTGCTTTTACATATAAATTAGTGTTGAACAAGTATAATAGAGTCGATTAAGGTCAATTTTGGTCAAATAAGAAAAAATATATAGGTTGAAAAAAAAAGGGAAACACTTAATGGCAGCGTCTATTTGAAGCTTTCTGAAGGAGAAACATTATCATTTCATCCTCAGTTATAATTCTAACATCACCTACATCAAACCAATAAAAAGTGTAGATATTTTTACTCTTTCTATCAAATTTTGCAGTATTTTTTTCATTTGTATCATATTTTAAAATTAGGCCTTCATAATACTTTATGGTTTTCTTTGATACAAGTTTCACAAATACATAGTTACCAGCTTTTGCAGTTTTTGTAGCTGAAACATCAATTTCTTCTAGGTCTCCATAATTATCTTTCATTTCATCGTAGAAATTGCTTTATCAAAACTGCTTTTCATTTTGAAATCATCATTATTATGAGGGGGCCCACTTACACCAAAGTGAGGGGGCCCACTTACCCTGATAGAGAAAAACTACGGGGTAAGTGGGCCGCCTCTCCTTAAACACATATTACTAATACTTTGCATAAAAGTTCTTATTGCAATGTGTACTTTAGGTTAAACCCTACAAGAAAACTTGATGAACATAGAAAAAATAATAAAAACTAACATTGAAACACTTCTTTGAAAAATGTTGCTTGAACTCGCAAAAAAAATCTTTTTGGAAATTTTTTTGACACAAATTATATGATCCAAGAATTTTTTTCATGAAACCCAAATACATGCAAAAGCAATCACTGTGATCGAATTTGACATGAACAGTACAAAAAAGTATGAAAACCATACGCGCATTTCAGTTTTACGGGGGGGTGGTCCACTTACCCCAGTAGCCCACTTACCCGAACCAACCCTATATGTGTTCAAGTAAAACAGATGACAAATATGTTTTTAAAAAATAGTAAAAATAAAAATGAAAAATTAGTAGATATTGCCCTTTTTTTGCACAGGGTAGCATATCACTCTAGTTCGTAGCATAGCTCAGTAATGTTATATCCAGTTCATCTACTTAATTTAGTTTTGTCTTTAGTTTTTGTTCGCAAATTTGGAATACAAAACAACCAAAAAAGGGCAAGAAAATTACGGGGAATTAAAAGATTTTCCTCGCTGACAACTACTGTCTCATATAACGGTTGACTGAAGAAGATAATTTTCAATCAATTGAATATTTTATTTGGCTTAAAGACAAGACACGGTATGTGAATGGAATATCTACTTGCCTTTTATGCAACAGCATGCTAAGAGGGCTGAACAAAAAGTTAGGTAATCCACTGTATCATTAACGTCGACTTAATCCAAAAGAACGAAATGCATTTTGAACAGCGTTGGAGACAAGCACATTGCACACTCACAGAGATAGCTATTTCCTGAGTTTCACGAAAACTGTCACACATATTTTTTTTAAAGGAAAGTATCCGAGTTTTATGTTTCAAAATTTTGAAACATTATTTTAGAATCCCAAGATAAGTGGGTGTGTAGGCCAACAAATCAAAGTATAGGATCTTCACTAAATCCACTTGTTGCTAACTGTTTGTTACACTCATGTCAAACAGCTTGAAGGCTCCCTCTGTCGAAATTTTATATTGGGCGATAAGATTATCGGAAGCATCAAAACAAGCTTGATCTGCATGCTTTAGTATCATTTCAACATCGACAACAGATTGATCTTAGGAAGTTAAGAAATCACCTGATATGAAACGGTGTTTTTTGTGAGGATAATTTTAGAAATAAAACTCTGCAACTGAATATGAAAAAAATTCGTTGCATTCAACTTTTACTTGAAATCTACTTTATGTCATGATTATAAATCTTTACAGTGTGTAACAAAAAATGCACGAATGAATCTTCACGTATATGTTGTGGTAAGAATGGGGGGTCGCGTATGTCATCCTTACATGTAAGGATCGAGTTAGTAAAAATTATCTACGAAAACTCTGGACTGCTTGAATTTTAATTTCAAGAGAAAGATTTGTATTTAATTATAGGTAGGATTGACTGGGAAAAAATGAGGGTCGCATATTTCATCCTTACATAGAAGGATCGAGTAATGGAATGTTTAGTAAAAAGTATCTACAAAAACTCTGGACTGCTTGAGTTTCAATTTCAAGAGAAAGATTTGTATTTAATAATAGATAGGATTGACTGGGAAAAGTGGGTCATTGGGGTGAGTGGACCACTTTTCTAAAACTGAAATGCGCATGTCGCGTTTCGTCAATGATCGATTTTGCATATGTTGGAGTTTCATTGAATTTTTTCTATTCCATAGAGCTTATGTCATTTTTTTCTTTCAAAAAGTATATCTTTATAGAGTTCAAGCAGCATTTTTCAAAGACGTGTTTCAGGATAGTATTTATTTTTATTATGAGATCCCCTCATAGTAGTGACAGTTTTAAAATAAAAGGCAACACTAATGAAGAAATTTTCAAAATGAAATACGAGACAATTATGAAGCCCAAGAAGGAACTGAGTTCATCTACGAAAACTGCTAAAGATGGTGACTATGTATTTGTGAAGCTTGCATACAATAAAACCATAATGTATTAAGAGTAATAAAATGCTGTGAACCATATTCTCTCGATATTCACCATCAGAGTCCTTATATTCTGTTTGCAATTGGACAAAAACTTGAATACATGGCTGATTTCTAAAATGCCATCTCCAGACATTTTGGTCTAAAATCTCCTGGTTATTTCAGATTAGAAATTGAAAATTTACATATTCGAGGCAACAAGTTGCTTATAACGTGGGTCTTTACATCATTGGTTGAAAGTATAAACTTGTTAAAAAGTCATTTGAGGGTGAAAGAAAAGACGCAATAATTTTGGTCCATGGTCCCCCTAATAGTATGTTTTCGAAATTTCTTTTATAACATTAATGTGAAAGATTTCTTTAAAGTAATTAAAAATAAAATAAAGATTCCCATGTATTTATCTTTTGTACAAACTTAGCTATATTTTTTATACAATTACGCCAATAAAACACAATTGAAGGGCTTGGAGGATGAAGGGGCAATGTTACATTTCAAAAAAAGAACACTCTGGACAATAGTAATCAATGGATAAAGGTCAGCAAATAAAACTTAGTATATCAAAAAGTAGACGTCATTAAGACCAATTTCACACGCACACTAACGACAAAACCAGAAAACGAAAAAGCTGTAACAACTGCAACAATAAAACTTTGAACTTTAATTACTCTCAATTTCTGTTTTATCACATAACCCATTCATCTCCCAAGCCCTTCAATTCCAAACAGGGTAAAAAAACGCAAACCAGATGTGCAAGCCAAGAAAAGATATTAGCAACAAATCAAATAAAAATAAAACAGAAACATTGGTCAATTACATCATGGTTTTAAAATCACAACCCGCAAAGCTAGAAAGTAAATAACTAATGTTGCGAACAATAGCCAAATATTGGCTCAGCGCATTGTGCATTTTTTTTATTGTTCTCCGTGATAAACAAATAAATAAAAGGAGCACCCTTAGCCATGACATTTGGTTTTCGAACAGGTGTACAGTCCGAGAACTTCAAAGAAAGACGAATTTTGATTCTTTGTCTTGCAGAATCGCATTTTTTAGCAAACAGAATGGGAAACGTGAGGTGCTTGACTATTAACTTTCGTTGGGGAAAAGGCAAAAGGGTCAGATTCCCGACTAAATCAGCTTACTGGCGCAATTCCGTGCCTCCTTTCATTCACGTGAAACTTAGAGGAGCAAAGTTGACGTTCATATAGCTTATAATATGTTTTTTTTCCTTTTTCATTCTTTATATAAGGGAGGGGGGGGGCATTTAAAATTATTATGCCACCCAATATGTTTTGTTCATAGCTGATGATAACTATTTTTTCCTTTTTAGTATTATTGTGGCATACGGTCTGAGAACATATCCAACTTTGCTTCAGAGCCTTGTGGTTTTTTCGGCCAAGCCCTGGAGTTGCATACCAGACATCCGTAGTACGAACAACTGTAGTATATAGTATCACAAGATTTTTATCGTTTATTGTATTAAAATAAACTTTTTTGTTCAAAAATCATTGTAAAATAGCTCTACAAAGCATTACATAGCAGTTATATCATTGTAAAATAGATCTACAAAGCATTACATAGCAGTTATATCATTGTAAAATAGATCTACAAAGCATTACATAGCAGTTATATCATTGTAAAATAGATCTACAAATCTATGTCAATACTTAGACGAATTCCATTGTCTAAGATCTGAAATTTCCTTTAAACACATTTCCTCCTATACCCTATTGTTGTAGCAATGTACCGTAAATCAGGGTTACTTGGACCCTAGGGGGTTACTTGAGCCCATTTCAAAAAAATGATTAAATATGGGTTTGGTACTTATTAGTTGAAGATTTGCACGTAGTTCCTCATTTCTCCGCTAGGTAGAAGCACTATGCAGTCTCTAACGCTACCTACACGGCTCTCTAAGCAACTTCCTGAGATTAGTTGAGGTTATGTTATTGCCTTGCTACGTGTGCAGAATTTTCCAGCCTACAACTTTTATGCTCTTAGAGCATACAATTCACCATTTAATTAAGGTAAGTGTATTATTTTCTTGTTAAACCCCTCACAAATGTTATTTAAGCCCAAGATTGTCAATACTTTTAGCTATTTAAGCTATTTATAACAAAGTCTGTGACAGTGACCAATAATCAAATTATAGGGTTACTTGGACCCACTATTTACGTAGATCCAAGTAACCCTTACAAACTTTTTTTTTTCATTTATCAATTCTATGACACTGAACTATAAATTTTTATTAGTTTTCGTGTATTTTAAGGAATATAGGCAATGTATTAGACCAACCTTTACCTTTTTCAGGTTAATACTGGCCATGCCGTCCAATACAAGAGACTTCCTGGAAGCCGAAATACAGAGACTTCCTGGAAGCCGAAAATACAAAGACTTCTCAACTGACCGATTGCAGGAATGCCTGAAAGCAATAAAATCTGGTGAAATGTCTCAAAGGAAAGCAGAAGCTCATTTCAAAATTTGCAGATCAACCATAAAACGTAGACTAAAAAGTGAGACACCAAAGATGTTAATGACACTGTTGAGGATAAAACATCCAATCAATCTAACAAGAGGAAAGGACAAAATAAATCTTCCAATAAGAAGCTGTCATCAAACAGCAAGAAGCAAAAAAGTAAAGAAATGGAATCATCCTCTGAAGATGCAGATGATTTTAGCCTCCAATCGTCAGGAGATAGTGAGTTCAGTTTTTTGAACAGTGAATTTGATCTTATGGATCTTATTAATTTCCCTTCTACCCGTGGCGCTGGTAATGATGAAGCTATGAATGAACTCTGCAATCAAGATGAGAACATTATCATGGACAAAAGAGATGAAAATTTAGTTGAAAAGGGACTTAAAGAAAAATTAGTCGAAGGCAATTTTGTTATAGTGTTGTGGGAGAAAAAGGAATTTCCAGGCATCATTACAAAAATTGATGAAAATGGAGCGATTGTTGATTGCATGCAGCGCACTCTAAAAGGTTGGAAATGGCCAGAAGTAAAAAACATTCTTTATTATAAGTGGGGAGATATAAAAAAAAAGATTGATTCTCCTAAAATGTTAAAAAGGGGGCTATTTTCAGTTCAATCAATCAAAGAAGATGTTTAGATAAAGAATTTTTATCTAACTTCATATATTTTTTCATTTATTGTATCGTATTTTTTCATATCCCATGTCCTACATAAACCCAACACACGCTAATAATGCTTTATAATAGGAAAACTAAACCTGGGTCCAAGTAACCCAACCTAAGGGCTACTTGAACCCATAAGAAAAAAACATTCAGAAATTTAGTAAATGAAATAAACCAAATTTAAAGGTTACATGCTTTGTTTATGGGTATTCTTTAATAATTATAAGCATTGTTTGATTTCATAACACAATACGTATTGATATAAATAAGGATTTATCTGGAACATTACTAAAACTGGGTTCAAGTAACCCTGATTTACGGTAATGTAAGTGCCCAACTGGACATTTTGGAACTATTACTATTTTCATATACCGCAATGCCTTCAAACTACCCTGCGCGATAGAGTCATTCTTACATTTGCATAAATTTTCAAATCTTAAATAAATCTCTCCTCAGAGACTCATCAAATCGTTTAAGTCCTAACCGTGACAGGTAACAGTCTCTGAGTTGTATGTATGTATTACTTATTATATTGCATCGAATATGCCAAGATAGGGCGAGAGATATAAACTACCTCAATATTTAAGACAAGCCTCCAAACAGTAACATCAGAATGATTAGATTATGCAATGAGTAGGTACAAAGTATTTCCAACTAATTTTGTAAAATAGAAAATAGTCTGATATATTATACACTTGTCAGCAATACTGGACCATCTACAGTTTCTTTGAAAAAGAAATGTACTAAAAACAATATGAAATTGTGCAGAAAGTCAATCAACATGTATTTATCCAAAATGGCCCATAAGCATTCAATAAAATGCTATATGAAAAAAAAAGAACCTCTGTTGTTGAACCTGTAATTGATCTCTTTAATTAACAACGAAGTAGTTGATGTGAATGCATTTCGGGTGGCGCAGGTACACTTCATTAGAGTGAACGAAGGTTCCAGAATTAGCTATTGTGACAATATGCAGTTATACTTAATGAATTAATAACCTATTACAGTACTCTGCTTGTCAAAAACTAAGTTGACACTTGCAACTAATCCGGTTCATGAGATAACTTGATAAGTTTGGTTGGGCATTCATCTCTGCTCATTGTTTGAGAGGCCTTAAAACAATTGTCTTTTGGCTTATCTAAATGGGAGATGAAAAATCTCTCATTGAAAAAAAATCTGATTAACAAGATGGTGATTAATACTTTGCTATTGATGTTATTCACGCTAAGTGTTTCTCATTTTCAAGGAGACATGCCAAAGAAATTCAATTTGTGCGCTCTGTCGTATGGCTGCAGTTGGGAGTGTTGGGAGTAGAGTGGATGACGGAGGGAATGCAGTCCTTAATGTATTTGGTGAATTTTATTGAAAGAAAAGTTCAAATCTAATGTGAATCGGTTTCAAACCAGTTCTTCCCCCCACCGTGTTTGGGGTTAGTCCCCCAAACAACCCCACCCCCCAATATTAGTATTGCTTACATGTATAATTAAAAACAGGGGGGGAGGGGGAGTAGAAGTTGCAAGATTGTTTTCAGTAATAAACAAACAGTTCAAAAAGTTACAACGCCCGTGTCTTTGCTGTCTCGTTCTTCGTTTTCGTCATTAACTTCTCTCCTCCTCCTCTTCATCTCCATCATAATAGTAGACGCATCAGGAATGATCGTCACATCCATCAAATGCGCAGTTAATTTTAGTATGAAAGATTTATAGTATACTTTGTTGTTTGTTCATTCACTTTGAGTGTGTTATCTGACCAAACACACGGAACATTAAGCAAGTCTTTTGAGAAGAGCACGACTATTTCTCTTTTATTTTATTACCTTTTCCTTTACAATTTTTAAAGTAAAAAAGTGTGCCTTAATTCAACAGAAAATATAGTTTACTGCAATATCTTTTTTTTAGAATCTTCATGTGCAAATTTTCTTAGAAGCAAAGAAACAACTGCAAATAAATACGCTGGAAGGTTTTCGAGAAAAAGAAACTATATAAAAGTTAATCTATATTACGAAATATAGATTAACAGGATAAAGGAACGCTACAGCAAAAAAATAGTTCATTATAAAGTATAAGATCTCAAAAATAAAATGCTTGTAGCCATTTTTTAAAAAGTTTTATGGAGAAATGTATTTAATTTATTGTTTACATTAACTGTTTTCAGTGTTCGAAGTTGTCGATGAATCAAAGGAAAGTTCTATTTATGAAACGCAGAGCTTATTTCAAACTGTTTGCAGCTAACTTCACGTGTTACGCCATTTTAATTCAAAAACTAAGGCTAATTATTTTAAGTTCATGCTGCTTTGGGGACTATCCATGAACGTTGGTAGGAAATTTTTATTTTGTGTATCGCGTGCCTATTTAGGAATTTTCGCACATATAGGAGACTAGCAAATATACCCGGCGTTGCCTGGGTCAGTAATAATGTTGAAAAGCAATTTATGCTCACATTTGTTTTTTTTTTTTTTTTTTCTTTTCCCCTGAACTGAAAGAATTTGGCGATTTTTAAAATGTTGCCAAATTTGCGTAACTGTTTTGTGAAACCTAGGATAATTTTACTCCGTTCCCTTCTTTATGAAAATACATTAAGTATTATTATGTTACTAATTTTTGTCACAGAGAAAATCATCAAATGTTGAGATACTATTGCTAACCGTAAAATGAAGCAAAAAGTTTTTCTCCTAAATGACTTTGAAATTAATGGGAACATTCGACAAATATTTGTGCAAAATCGCAAATTAATGGTAATTCAAGTCTTGTTTAAGGGTTTTATTAATTTAGTATGCGGATTAATTTACGTTTTGACGTAATTTTAAAATGGTTTTTAATGGATACATACGGATTCGGCCAACAAAAGAAAAAAAATCTGAACTTTTTAAATGTGGGAGTATTATATCGATGATTAAGATTTTGCCGCAGTCGATAAATATCAGACAGTAATCGTTTTGTTTTGGTTACGTCATGTAAGCAGTAAAGTATTATTACGTAGTCTTTGGCACAAAAACTGGTACCAGTTGAAAAAATCGCCGAGAATCTCAGTTATTAAAATATTGCAACAAATTTGACAAAACTCCTGTTCAATTGAATACTAAGTAACTGCACAATTGTAAGTACCCCGAGAAAGTCCCAAATAGCATCAACTTATCGGATTTTGCTCGGCCGATCATCGAATTCCTCGTAAACTCATCCTGTAACGCACGATGACATCGTTCCGATCAGTATCCGAGCACGGTTTTCGATGAGTTACTTTTCATCGGAAAGCGATATCCTTCCGATCAACTTTCCCGATGAAAATAAGCCGAGCTATATTCCATCGGAAAACGATATCCTTCCGATCAAGTTTCCTGATGAAATTCATCGGCACGGGACTGTTCTGCTCGTAAATTGCTCCAAATCTCATCGTATTTTGAGCAAAACTCATCGGATTTTGCTGCTCGGATTCTGTTTGGCCGATGAGACATATTGGATCATCGGCCGATGAGAATTTCATAGGGTTTCGATGAATGGCATGAGATGCTGCTAGAGGTGCCCAATCAAAGAAAACAAATTTAAGAAATGCCGTTAAGTTGTATTTAAAGCTTCACCAAACTGAAAAATAATGAACCTGATCCATTTGTTAGTTGCGAACCTCTTCAAGCGATTACGTTACCGATACTCTAAAACACATTTTTACGAAACTCGCAAAAATAATTGATGCAGTGAACAATCTATTAAAGAAATACAATTTATTCTACAAAATATTTGCCCGTTTCAAAGCACTATAAAAAACACCTTGCTTAAGGATAAATGTTCTACTTACAACTAAGACTACAAAATGTTTTAAAATACAAATCATGGTAAAAGCTCGTTAGTAAGCGGGCGCGATAGCGTTTCCAATGTCTATGTGAAAACCAGGATATTATTAATGAAGTTGAAAAAAAAAATTACATTTTGATTTGACTTCAGAAAAGCCTTGAAAAGTTAATGCGAAAAGTGGAAATGATACACGCAGTTCTAGCTATTGACAGGGAGTTGAGATGATGCACTAAATATTGAATTAGTTTGTTGGAAGCCTTTGCTGATTTATGCGAAAAATGTACCTTAAATTGGAATGAAAAAGGCGCTACCAATCGAACTTTTTCGAATATCGTTATAAATTATAGCCTATATGTTATTCTGATGCATAAGCTACATTATGGTAAAAGTTTCATTAAAATCCGTTCAGTAGTTTTTGCGTGAAAGAGGAACAAACATACATCCATCCATCCATCCAAACATCCAAACTTTCGCATTTATAATAGTATTAAGATAGTTAATTGCGTTTAATTTATATAATCACGAGTCAACAGAGGTTGTCCACAAGTCAATAGCTCTTTCCTCCAGGAATATACAACAAGTTCCTACTTCCGTGGTCACTTTTTAAGCATTCAGAACCTTTTGCAGAGTCGTTGTCGCATTCGAAAGTGTCGGTCTATGTTTCTAAAAGTGTATTCTATATCTCCGGAGAGAGTGCCAGATATTATCACGAGTTCAACACCAGAATAAACATTTAAGCCCACGCTCATCGCGAGATATGGGAGATGAGAAAGGCTCCATAATTCATCAGGAATGGGCAGACGATGATAGCATAACGAGGAGGAAACGGGGTACAAACAATGGAAATGGAAAGTCATGAGCAGGTGAAGATAAAGGGGGACCGCGCGGATGTGTTTAATTTTCATTTGCCTCAAATAGACGGTGAATGCTAAGTGTGGAATTTTTTGTTATTAATAGCAGTTCTGGCGGAAAAGTTTTGAATTTATGATGAAATATTCCTTTGTCGGACGATAAGACGTCAAATCGGAAAAATGCTAAGTTTAGTTCGAAGGGGTGCATTCCAGTTCGCTGAAATCAAAAACATTTTTCAGAAACGGGATTTACGTAGAAAAAAATTATAGAGCGGAAAATGTGGTGAGTTTTTTTTTAACACAATGATAAAAAAATGTCAGCATAATTTGAAAATGTTTTTTTTTATAACGAAGCTCTTTTTGAGTAAAATGACAACTGCGACAATTTGAAAAGGACAATCGGTTTGCTATTTTCGTTGTTCTTTTTTCCCGACGTTATTTGCACAGTAAAAAAAAAAAATGTCACCTTTATGCGACAGATAAAATAAAAAAAGCAGCGTTGAAGGAAAGTCGTTTAAAATAAGCTTAAAGTTTTGTTTTTATTGTCTATTTGGGTGAATGCGCAAAAGTGCGAAAATCTGTGCTCTGCACCGATATTTTTTATTTTCTTTCATTTCTTAAAGAGACTTTTCATAGGTTACTTTGATACTTTTTAGCACTATATTTTTAATATTTAACTGTGTCATAATTACATGTTTTTATCCCAATAAAAAAAGTTGTTTTCAGTAAAATGTAATCAGTATGCCCTCTGCCATAGCTATAATTTCCATATTCCACAAAATCTAGGCATCAATTTATTGAAAATCATATTTTTTCACAATTTATCATAAGATTATTTATAAAAACATTAAAAGTTAAAAGTATTATCAGAGTTTGAGTATTATATAGTGATAGATTATTGAATTTTGAGCTCTTGACAAAAGTTATGCCAAAAAATCTTATGGCTTGCTGAGATCTAGTGTTTTTTCAGTAGCATGCTCTTTTTCTTATGTCATTCATATGGACATAAAATGCAAATGTCTCAAAAATTCTGTTGATATAAGTGTAAGTTTGCTTATAGTATTAAGAGTACGTTCTGTTTTGAAAATTATGTTGCAGGAGGATTTTAATTTAATGGTTTCCTTTTAAATCAGCCTACTCAAAGCTCGAGAAAAAAAATATATGATAGTGGTCAGTGGCCAGTAAACTCAGAAAAGTTAGTGGCCACTTTGGCATTGTTCGAGGCAAAAAATATTGCTAGGTTGGCTTAGTTCTACAATGCATCGTTTATATGTTCACGATGATTGCACATCTTAATATATAAAAATTACGTGTCCCTGGTGTTTGTGGCCAATGGACTCCTCAGCTACTGAACCGATTTTAACCAAATTTTGCAAGCAATTTCAGTTTGGTCCAACTTAAATGATAGGATAGTTTTTATCTAAATTTAGGACCGCAATATATTTTTTATTGCAAATTATCTATTTAGCTACCAGCTTTTCTGTATTCTTGGCTTCTATAAGATAAAATCTGCTGTTGGGTTGTCAGTTGCTTCGGAAGCAAAAAGCAATAGTGGTAACGATCAAGGATGTCGAATCGGTTTCTGGCATATTCGTCCCGATTCTCTTAATTTAAATTGTGCGTGTAAGTATTATTAAATCAATATTCGGAAAAGTATTATTTGCTTACTTCTCCTTTACTTAATTCAATTTATTAAAGCAGTTTAGATACTTAACATATGCTATTTTGTATGTTTTAAAAATATTTTTCACTCATGTTTAGGTACAAATATTTTTTTAGGAAAATTATTTTAGTGGAAAATATTATACCTTTTTCGAGCTTTGAGTTATAAAATATTCATATTGTTTAGTGATTTTTATGTCAGGTGTATTTAGATAAAGAAAGGCTCACTGCATTATGTGATCTTTTACTTATGTAATATTTAAATTTTTAGTGATTTAGTTCAGAATTGTATTTGCTAAGCGTATCCATCTGCAGCAATAAATTTGAAAATTATCGTTCAACAATACATTTGATATTTACTATTCAAAAAACAAATTCTTAGGAGGGAAAATGTACTGTTTTATGGTGCGAATATTAAAATTATTTCTATACACACAATTTTTACCGTCACATTGCTTTGTAACATAAATATACACATCATAGTTTGCGATTCAAAATTCGACTGTTTCGTAAATATCGTACCTTTTCGGGTTTTTAAGTTATACAATAGGGCAATTCCATGGTGTCGAACGTAAAAAATGAAGAAATATTTTTTAGTTTGTTCCATTTATTAAATATAAACTGAATAGAAATGATGAAGTTGGTATTCAAAATACTCGCTACATCATAATGAATAAAAAATCATGGTAGTTTTTTAAAATAGATCTCTAAAATAGAAATTAAGAAGATTTAAAGAGTTGGTGTCGAACGTAAACGCACAAATAGTAAAATTGGAGATTCACTTAAAATTTACTGAAACTTTGCGAATTGGCTTACATTTTAATTTTAAAAACAGCTTAGATCGATAGTATACTTATGATTAAATCATATTTTACAGTTTTTTAATGATATTGTTTTGAATAAAATTAACTTGAACTACTTTTACCTTGGTGTCGGACGTAAACTCTTCGAATTGGACGTAAACCGTTGTTCTTAAATATAAATACATGCCAATGATTACAGGTTTAAATAAGAAAATTAGCTTAACTTTTATTTCTAGGTCACACATATTATTTTTTAACATTTAAAAGGGTTCATCAAATTTAAACTGTCCCCTTTTTCCTGTTGGGATTGGAGGACGAATACGTTTAATAATGTCCCGTAATTTGTAAAATATTTTGTTCTCAGTTCTTGGCCATTTAAAATAGCCTTTAGGACTATGTATGACTGATACTACAATGTAATTTGCAATTTTTTTGGTGATACATCCAAGACAAAGCTTGGCACCATGCGTTACCACAACCCAGTCATTGATGTTTACTGTATCAAGATCTGCAGATTCTTCGATCCCGGAATTATCAGATTCTGACATAGAAAATATTGGTACTGTTCTTAATTTGTTATCACGTGATATGTCACCAATTTGAACTTGATTGTGTCCAACTGATTTGACAAAATGAGCAGATTTGATGTTTGGAATATAGGCAAACCAGCTTTCCAGTACTGATGCAAATGCTTTGTATGCGTATATATTTTGCTGGAATATACTTTATATGCATATTTGGATTTAAAAGTGATGCATCTTGAGAAAATTGCTCCACTTTTGTCACTGTCATTTTTCCTGCTTTAACGCGGCGCCCAAACAGTTTTTTCACAGTGCCTCCTATGACATCAACCACCATCAACCAGAAAATATGAATATTAATCAGAACACTGATAAAAAAAATGTAAGTATCCACTTGTACAAATCCAACTACGAACAGGTTGTGCTGTGATGATCTAGTCTTCGAAACTCTAGATGAATACTTAGAGTTGGGTTGCTGTTTTTTTTCAAAGCAATAATATGTATATAAACTTTTTTTTAATTTAAGAGTTCCCAGAACAACTCAGAAGCATTGTAATCAATTGTCTTAATATAAATGCCTCATGAGGAGAAAAAAAACTTAAAGTATTATTCTGAAGCAAATTTACTATTTAATAAGTAAATTTAAAATATATGTATGCATAGTAAAGTCAAAATTATTTTTTTTTTAAATCATGTTTCACTTTAACTTTGTAATTAAAGGCAAAATATGGAGAATTACAGTTGTAAAAAAGTGTTATTTTCGGAATGTAACAGTGTCGGACGTAAACGGTGTCGGACGTAAAAAAATTCTTTACGTCCGACGCCTAGATTTTAATTAAAAATATTTACTTGTCACAAAATGTTAATAGGTTACATCAATGAGACCAAAGATCTTACTTTGTATACAAAGTTAGATGTATGTAGCTTTAAAATTATTGGCCCAGCATAATTAATCGTACATTTTGGTGTCGGACGTAAAACACTTAATGTGCCCCATGGGAATTCTGTCACAAATCAAAATGAATTATATTCTCACACATTTTTGCAACATCACCTGCGGTACATTGAATATTTAAATAGTTATTCATCTTAATTCATAATTTTAGTATGCATATTTTGGAAAAAACAGAGCTTCTTTAAGAGTCGTCAAATATAGTTTGAAAGCGCTCTGTATGTTGACCTTAGTTTGACCTCTTGTAACTCAGTTAAAACTTAAGTTATCAGAATTTCGATATGAATTTTAGATATACAACTCTTAACCTTTAAAATGATACCTTGTTTGCTTAGAAATATTAATTTTGAAAATTTGACCATCTGGTTGACCTTATCGTGGAATTGCCCAATATTCATTTTTTTTGTGATTTTGTCTTTAAATTGTATTGCAATAAAAAAAGGTTTTACTATAATTTGTGAACTTTTACCTGTGTAATATTAAAATTTAGAGTGATTTTGCTCAGAATTGTATTTTCTAAACGTACCTCTCTGCATTCATAAGTTTTCAAATTATTACTATTATAGCTTATTTTTTATTTTTTAATTTTTTTTCCTTAGTAAATACAAATGTATTCTTGGACGACAATTTGCACATTTATAACCGTAAGTAGTACGGTAGTTCGCTCAGTATATAAAATTTTTTAACTAAATCATACCTTAGCCACGGCAACGCGTGGCCGGGTCAGCTAGTTATTTATAAATCTTTCTCTTAATTCATATTCGAAAATATTACTTAAGTGTCCATTATGTCACTATGTTTATTTTTTTATTCACTCTAACCACGAAAAACATGATATCAAAATACAATAAAATACGAAAAATTAAGTTATGCTGATGCCTTATTTTAATTATGTAATCGCACTCACGCACTCCAAATTTTCCCTTATTTTTATTATCACGCCTGTTTACACATTCTTCAATGAAACAAAATGTACTGTAAAATATAGAGAAAGAACGCAATTATAGCTTATAATTGCGTAGCATCAATGTTAACGGTAAATTATAAGGAAGTTAAATAAAGCACGTTCTAAATATTATTCAATTGTTAAAACTGAACAAATGTAGTTTTTGCAATGGTGTATTGGCTATATATAGCACTTCATAATGAACTAGTTTTTCTGAAGTTTTTCCCCCCACCTTATTAAATATTACATATGTAAAAGCATTACTTTTATGCATTATGCGTCCAAACAGATGTTCCCGTGATTTGAATGGTTTTCGCCCTCCACCCACCGTTTCACTTTAATTTTAATCCGAATAAAGTCACATTAAAATTGAGCAAATCCCATTTTTCAAATAGTTATCGCATCGCATCGCACCCCCCCCCCCCCCCCAAATGAATAACTCACAACGAAATTGCTACTATTGCATGTATTAGTAATAAGTAGCTCCTGCACTGCACATTGTCCTAAAGACAAGCGAATGCAAACATTAAAGAAATATGAGCTGTCAAAAAGGTAGGTAGTGTTAAAGTGTTAAAACCTCTAATCAGAATCGTCTTCAGATAAACGCATTCCATAGCACATCATCCCTCGGCTTAGCCAGATAGGTTATTTGGGTTGCGCCAGACGGCCGCACAATTCATGGATCCTAACAAAAGTGCACATAAGCCGCACTGCCTGCATTGCATTTCTCT
>JAXGGA010016823.1:0-25788 GCA_038373865.1 Uloborus plumipes | reverse complement strand
GTTTCTCAGCCTTTCTGATTCTGTGAAGTTTTCAGAAGAAAAATAAACTTGCTCAAGATCAGTAGCTTTTCTCTGAAAACTTACAACGAAATAGGTTCGTGAGATTATAGCGTTTGTTAATCCTCTTAAAGGCTTCCACTTGATACCAGCTCGAAGTTGTTGAAATCGCATTTGTTCAGAGGCTTACCTAAGTCACTTTATCGCATCCTATGAACCATGTTCGATCATATTCTGCAATACTTAATATGGTATTCTATGCTGCCTAACATATGTATATTAGGGTGTATCGATTTTTTTTTCGAAATACAATTTACTGAGTTGATAAAAAGTTGCCCCTACCTGCCCACATATTCCACAAAAAAAATCGGTGTAATCAGAAATTCTTTAGGTGTGCCGCACGAGGACTGAAATTTGTGAATTTCTTAAAAAATAGTATTTTTTCTAATTTTTTTAAATATTAAAAATAGTTCAAGTTGAAAAATGTACACAACAAACACGGGGGACAAAATTGGGTTTCAAAAAAAGTATATTAAACAACATTTAGATCTCCCACATTTATATATTTTAAACTTTATATATTTCCCTATTTATATATTCGTAATTTTCACCAAAACTAGCATTTTACAAGGCTATGCGGCTTGGTTAGAAACTTGTTTATGAATGTGGAATATAAATGAATTAACACTTGAAACTGGGAATAATCTCTGGTTTATGTGGAGTAAAAAGTAAAATAATATAAACTATAAAAATAATTTAAGCCTCGCGTCAAACAGTGCCCGCGTTCTATCGGGGCCCCGTGATGGTAAACGAATTACAGCTCCGTTAGCGTAGCTGCTATAGGATTGTAGAAGAACATATATATTTGGTTGAGGAACCAGACACAAAATCTTTCGGACGTGGTACTCCAGTAACCAGCTCAGGAAAAGAAATTGTAGCTTCAGTTTAACGATTTATGGGAAAAAAAAACGTTCTATTGATAAAGAAAATAAAAGCTTTCGATTGTGATGGAACATCAGTTAACACTGGAAAATCAAATGGTGCTATTAGACTTCCAAAAACGTCTTTAGAACCCTCACTACAAGCCGTGGTATGTTTTCTTCATTTAATAAATTACCACTTAGAAAGTTAACGGTGGCTCTTGATAGGCCGACTACTGGACAATATTCTTTTAGTTGAACTATTGGAGAATTCTTACAATATTGCTAAGATCTACCAGTCATAAATTTTAAGAAAATAGAACGCGTTTTACCAGAAGTTGATGTCAAAGAATTGAGTCAAAAATACATGTGGGATGTGTTTAAAGCTGTAATGTCTGGCAAATGTTCTCAACATTTAGCAGAAAGGAACCCTGCAAGCTTTTCCTATGCAAGATGACTTATTTATAATGTGGAATAGATAACATTCTGGAGATTTGTATCCAAATACTTTCTGCAATCTATAATCTTTAAAAAAGGCTTAGATGTATGAATAATTTTATGCTGAGATTCGATTGTGAAAAAGCAGATAGCATAAACCTTTATTATAAATTCTGCTAGTTTATTTAACTCTAAACTTGGATCACAAGTTGCGATGTATAGCCTCACAACTGTTTGCCATCGTGAGCCATCTTGCATGGGAAAAGCTTGCAGGGTTCCTTTCTGCGTAAATTTTAAGAACATTTGCCAAACATTACAGCTTTAGACACATCCCATACGTATTTTTGACTCATTTCTTTGACATCAACTTCTGGCAAAACGCGTTCTATTTTCTTAAAGTTCATGACTGGGAGCTCCTAGCAATATTGTAAGAATTCTCCAATAGGTCAACTAAAAGAATTTTGTCCAGTAGTCGCCCCATCAAGAGCCACCGTTAACTTTCCAAGTGGTTATTCATTAAATGAAGAAAACATACCACGGCTTGTAGTGATGGTTCTAAAGACTTTTCTGGAAGTCTAATAGCACCATTTGATTTTCCAGTGTTAACTGATGTGCCATCACAACCGATAGCTTTTATGTTCTTTATCAATAGAACTTTTTTTTTTCCATAAATCGTTAAACTGAAGCTACAATTTCTTTTCCTGGGCCATTTACTGGAGTACCATGTCCGAAATATTTAGAGTCTGTTACCTCAACCAAAGATATATGTTCTTCTACAATCCTATAGCAGCTACGCTAGCGGATCTGTATTTCGCTTACCATCACGGGGGCCCCGATAGAAAGCGGGCACTGTGTGACGAGGTGCTTAGATTCTTTTTATAGTTTATATTATTTTACTTTTTACTCCACATAAATGAGAGATGATTCCCAGTTTCAAGTGTTAATTCAGTTAGATTCCACATTCATAAACAAGTTTCTAACCAAACCGCATAGCCTTGTAAAATGCTAGCTTTGGTGAAAATTACGGAAGTTTCGAATAAATGTGGGAGACTTAAATGTTGTTTAATATACTTTTTTTGAAACACAATTTTGCCCTCCGACTTTAATGTGTACATTTTTCGACTTTAATTATTTTTAATATTTGTTCTTAAGAGCAAGAATCTGAGAAACTGTCACGCCTAGCATTATGAGGTGATTCATGACCTCTCAGATTTTTCCCAAAAATTTACCAAATGTTTATTACCTTATTGAAAGACCAAATCCAGAATGTTTTGTTCTAAAGTTGAACTGTTTAGTTTTTATGGACCCCTAAAGGTGAAGGTGCGGCATCAAAAATTAAGCGGATTTTCAAAACATGGAAATTGCTCTGAGCCAAAACTCTTACCAGGAACTGTTGAGCTCCAACTTTCTTTTTGTATATGGAATATAGAAGTTTGAAATTTTACAAAATGAATGTTAAATTTGTGGTAAGTTGTTGCCGTAAGGTCAGTGAAGGCCCTCAAAACAAGGCATTTTTGACGAAATTGAATTTCGAAAAAAAGTTTTTTTCAATACACCCTACTGCACATTATTTTTTAGGAACGTTTCGGAACGTAATTTTACTGTGTATGTCTTGTAGTATTTGGGAAATTGTTCTCAGCCACGTGAATAGTCTTTTTAGGGTTGTTCTCAAATTGGCTCAGTAAAAAAATATTTCTTTACAAATAAGTTTTCGATGTCGTTTAAAAACGGTGTGTATCTACAGATAAATGGATGATGAAAATATTGCATTAAGAATTACGATTGAAAAACAGCATAAGTATAAAAAAATGTCAACACAAAATAATTTACATCCCTCAAAATAAAGACGGCATCTTTTGAAAACTTTTAATTATACTTAATACCATAATTAGAATCAGTATGGTAGTTACTTCTACTCTACAAACCACTTACTTTTACATAGTTTTAATTAATAACAACTTACGTTATTGTTCTAAATGCTTTAATGATGGACAATTTCAGGAAATGGTTATTATTAAGTTATTACACAGGTCAGAGAATAACCAGTAGTTTTGGAAAACAACTTCTAAGGATGACACGTGTATTCAGTCAATTCTTTCTCTTGTTTCATATATAAGTGATTAGCTGCTAAAGAGAACACTTTGATGTAATTATTAAAAATCAACGCGCATGAGCCATTATTAATAACTTTAATGTGCCACAAGCCAAATGACACAATAATTTGCTAAGTTTCCAAAGTTTCATGATAATTTTTAGTAGCATGAAATCGAAATATTTGTCACATTATAAAGAAACGTATCTATAATCAGATCAATGGCAATTTGTAAAGTTTTAGAGGTAAAAAATACATTTAATGGATTTTTCCACTGCCCTAATAAAATTAAATGCATTGTGTTGTATTTATCTATGCCATTGACTTGAGCCTATATTACATAAATGTCACTATATTGTTATTGGCTTTGAAATTTGACCTAATATTTAAACTAATGTCATACTTGAACTGAGAACACCAAACCCGTATGAAATTAGTTCCAAATACTTTGATACCAAAATGAGTTTCCCTGTTAAATTCACATCTCACTTGATAGAGAAGGAAACAATTTGTAAATAATCTAAGGATTCAATTAATTTATTTGAAGTAATTGTGGGTGGTAACAAAAGCATAGGCAGACAAAAATGTGGCATAGTAATGCTTAATAAGACATTGATCGTTGTTTGACGTGTAAGTGTCCTTTTTGATTCAAATTTATCATTTCATTCTCTGTATAAAATTGAAGGAGAAAGATGAATAAAAATATTGACAAATTCTCTTATTTTGTAACAAGCATTATCAGTATTATTTGCAGTCAACTTCAGTAAGAATATATAATAACAATTTGAAGGTATAATTCTGCTTAAATATTTTTAAGAAATCTTTCTAACCTGTATAATAAACGAGAAAGCTTTAGGAATCTGATATTTGTAAGTCAATTTAATTACTTAGCCAAAAAGTTAAGTTGATAACCAAAAGAAAAAAAAACATACAGAACTTTTACATATATAGCTGCTTAATAAAAATAAAGTACTTTTACTCTCTGACGTCACAGATTAGAAATTAAAAAACTACCTAAGTGACCTAATTAAAAAAGAGTTCCGAAAGTCATTCACTATCTGTTTGCATGAGTTTTACCATTCTCCGCAAGGTAGAAGCACTCTGCAATATCTAACGCTAGTACCAAACCCTGATTTTATCATTTTACTGTGGGCTCAAGTAACCTCCTTGTGGGTCCAAGTAACCCGACTTTACGGTAACTATATCAATATTTTTCAACCCTTAAAGATAGGATAAACATCACCTTTTTACAGCAGAAACAATATGCTAACAAATGTAAACAAACATTTGGGTGGTCCTTGTTCAGCGCTCTCTAGCTGGCAAATCTTCACCAATGATGTTTTGAGTAATGATACAACCTGTATAAATCTCTATCTAGTGAAGCATTGGTTTTACCACAGTTATTCTTAAAATAGCTTTTATTCCTTCATAAAATACAATACAGTATGAGTGTGAACGACTGTAGGTAATTCAACTCTGTTATACTTATTTTTAGCAAAAATGCTTATGAGTTTTATAAGTACTATAAATTTTTATGCATGATTGTTATTAATTAAAAACACTATTTACAAATTTCAGTAAGCGTCATTGTTTGAATTTTTTATTAAGTCCTCTCAAAAAAGTTTCTTGTCTTGAAATTGACTTTTTTGATTGAAAATAGCTTAGCTAATTAAACTATTGATGATCTTCCCGCGTAAAAAAAAAAAAAAAAAACGAAAGAAAAAGTTGTCAATTTAGCTTCAAAAGAAATTACTCCATTATACTTTCGGCATCTTGGCACCGAATTTCCCTGGAGAAATGAGTAAAAAAACTACGTGCAAGTATTCATAGGCAGCAAAAAAAAAAAAAAAAACGATAAAGGATATTATTTACTCATATTTAATTAAAGTTTTTAAAACTGAAGCCCATCCATCAAACTACAATGATGTTTTAAAAAAGAAGTTTTTAATATGTAAGGGAACTTCTTGATTACTTCAATAAAAAATTGTAAAATAATAGAGTCATTATTGTACTTATTAAGTTTTAGTGCATAATACGATTAGTTACTTCCCACAAAAGTATTTAATACTAATCGCATCAATTTATTTCAATAGAGGATATCTGCAGTCTTCATTTATACATACGCGTACAGGTATACACTGTGTATTTAGAAATTTTCTCTGAGAATTAAATACCTAAAACAACCATAGCGAAATCCAAAACACCAAATTTTAGTAGCTCTGACTGCGAAACTTTCCACTAAAGAAAAAGATTGATCTTTTCCAGAAATTGAAAATTTGTCAGCCAGGTAGATAGATATAAGCAACAACAAAACATTTTTTTTTTTTTTTTTTTTTTTTTTACTGCCGTACTTCTAAAACAAAGTGAGATTTCGTATGCAGGGCCTGATAACTGAATAAGCCAACTAGGCCCTGGCCTAAGGCTTTCTTTCTAGAGGCCTGAAATGGCTAAAATTAATTTAGTCTACAGTTTTTAGTCAACGGTTAAAATTGTAAACTCTGTATACAAAAGATCCCAAAAAAGTAATTTGCCTAGGGCCCTTGATATTTGAATCGGATCCTGCTCGTATGATGCTCTTAATAAGAAATATTGGTGTAAAGCTTAGCCGGCTCATCAGCCACTTTAGGTCTTTGGTATTCCTAGCTCTGCAACAATGAAAAATGCAATCCGAAATTTGGCCTCGTCTATCAAGTGGCATTACTTGGAGCGTTTTTTCCACTTGCGATATCAGCAGCGAAAACAAAAGCGCGGCTGAATGTTTTTTACGACTATTTTTTTAAGAAAGAGAAAGGAGTCAAATTAAGAAGAAAAAATAAAAGGAATTTACATTTGTTTTCGAGCGTGTTCGTTCAGAAAAAAAGGAAAATAGGAAGCACCCTTATTGATCAATAATATGGTCCCCTCATTTCGCACATTTCACTTCCTGCTTTAAATTATTAATTTTCCTGCTTTGAATAAAACTCTAGCTATATCTCTGACTCTAATTTTGATGTGTTTAAACTTTGAGGGTTTCAGCCTTAGGCGTACATAGCACTGCCGCAGTCCCCGTGATTTGCCCCCCCCCCCCGCAAGTCACGGGGGGTCCATGACGTTTGAAGGCGCAATGTCCAGAAAGATTGCACTATGAGTTAAACTGAAAAAAGAAATATTTTTTTGCAGTTAAATATTTTTTGCTTTTCGGTGAAGGGGTTGGAGCACTTACAAATTGTGTAGGGAGCCCACCTAAGTCTGTATACGCTACAGGTTACAGCACCCCCATTAATTCAACTCACAAGCTACCACTGAATCTTTGATATATATGTGACTGATCGTTTTCCTGTTTCAAAATGGCTCCTGGAATCTCCGATACGAGGAACCACACATGTGACTACAGCATATCATAAATGTAGCTCTGAGCTGTCGTGGTGTTGTGAATACATATTAGACATGACAATTTGTAGGCGATGTCACGCCTTAACTCCTGCTGAAACACATTTGTTCAGCTGAAAAAAGCCAAAATGTGGGCTTTCACAATGTCGACTCTATTTGGAGTATTGTCGCGTCCGACTGGAATTGACTGCAGCTGAACAAAACCAAATCGTCGTCACCAAAGTATCCATATTTAATCTGACTTATTATGACACTCGTGTACACATGTGGAGGTGTCATGGGTAAAGACTTAACAGTTGTTATTCAGAGGTGCATCACACCCACAGCTATGGTATTGTTATGAGGTGTCATCGCAAACGATATATGCTCATCACAAATATTGATCCAGAACAACACGACAGCACAGTGTTTCTTTCATGACTTGCTGTGGTCACATGTGTTGATCCTTATGACTTGATGATGTGTCTGTCGAAAGGTGTCGGATGTCTTTATTAGGGTGGGCCGAAAAAACACTTTTTTTTAATTTCGAATTTGTAATAGCGCGGAAAAGTTGCGAATTATGAAGACAAAAAGAAGGAAAATAAATATTAAAATCGGTTGATATCTTCCGATCGCGCATAAGACCTAAAGTTTGACAAAAAATGAAAAAAAAAAACTTTATTTTCGCCATTTTGTTTGTAATTTTTGAATTTGATGTGTTCGTAATGTAATAGTGCGGAAAAGTAGCGAATTGTGAAGACAAAAAGAAGGAAAAAAAATATCGAAATCCATTGATATCTTCCGATCGCGCATAAGGCCTAAAATTTAACAAAATATGAAAAAAACTTCATTTTTGCGAATTTTTTTAAACAAATTTTGAATGAGATGCTTTCATATTTTTTTCACACGGAAAAGTTGGTAATTATGAAGACAAAAAGATGGATGAAAAGGAGGAAAAAAAATTATCGAAATCGATTAATATCTTTCGGTCGTGACTAGGGCATAAACTTTGACAAAATATGAAAAAAACAAAATTTTTGCGATTTTTTGTTTAATTTTTTGAGTTAGATATTTTCGCAATACAATACTTTGTAACTTTTACTAATATAGTCTTAAAATATTGTGTTTTAATTTGGTTTTAGTCAGTTAATATCTTCCGGTCGCGCATTAACCCTAAAACTACCCAAAATAATAATAATAAAAAGTTACATTTTCACGCGTTTTTGCTTTTTGATGAATAACTTTTTGTGAAACAACCGTAGTATTTTTTGAGACGGACTGACAATAAGACAGAAAAACAAACTACCACAGGTTCAGTCGATGTTATCCAGTTGTGAAAAGGCCGTTCTAGAGGAACGCGATCTCTGCGATGCGCAGACGCCGCTTCGCGCGCTGAGCGCAGACGTCGCTCACGCCGTCCATCAACGCTCGATCCGTGCGTCGCGCCGCGTCGGCGACGACGGCCCTTGAACTCTCGCGCGTCGGCAGCATCTAGCACGTCGCTCGCTGCACGCCTCTCCTCATCGCGCCCTAGACCATGTCAGCTGTCTGAGTATATTGATTTTTTTAGTCTGAGTTTCTACGTAGTAATCGCAGTGTACTATTTTTTTATGTCAATCTAGCTGTTTTGATTTTGAAAATATTGTAGTCTTCTGTAATGATGTAGTTTCCTGCTGTGTGTGTGTGGGGGGGGGGGTGGGAGGGGGGCTCAAAAGGGACTGAATGAAAATACAAATACAAATGAAGGGTCAGGGGGAAAAACCACGGTAGTCCACTTTTTGTTGAATTTAAACTGATGCTACCACCTGTAAGAAAAATAAGTGTAATTTCGTTTAGTATATGCAATATTCGTGAAAAAACACTGCAGTCCATGTATTATTGTCATTTTTGAACAAGTATACTGGGGAAGGTTATGAGTTCGTAAAGTTTAAATTTCGTTTTTATCAAAATGAATCAAATGTGACTACCGTGGTTTTCCCCCCTGACCCTTCAAATACAAAAGATGAGGACCAGCTACAGGTCCACTAGGCTGGTCCTAGTCAAATTACAGTCCCTAATAAAGATCCAAGGCCCTCTTAAAGCTATCAACTCTCTTACTCGTAACAACCTCTTCCGTTAACTGTTCCAGGTACTCACAACCCTACTGAAAAAGTAATTTTTCCTCACCTCTAGGTTAGCCTGGGACTTAAATAGCTTAAAACAGTGTCCCCTTGTCCTGCTTTCTAAACAAAAATTTAGCCCATCAACATCATTCATTTTGATAAAATTAAACAAATCAATTTAAATAATTAAATAATAACAATTAAATTAAACAAAATCAATCAAAATTTAACTGTATAACCTTCTTATAGTAGTAAACGTGTAGCAAAAGTGTTATGAGTGATCTCTTGGTAGTTTTAGAAATATGGAGCCCCAAAATTTTCTGAAAAATCGCATTTATTTTCACCCCAAGAAATCATCATAATGCAAAACGTATTCTTCTCACAATATTAGATGCATTTTTTTTTAACAAAATCACATTTTTACGAAAATATATAATATTAAAATTTACTTCCCATTTATAGAAAAATAATTCAGAAAATGTATTGTATAAAGTTTACAAGTATTGACGGTGAAATACATAAGAACAAATTTCTGAACAAATTCCTGTGTACTGATATAGAGACAGCGCAACAAACACCACAAGTGTGGTAATAACGAACCGACTCTAGATAGGTTTAGCTGAAGATTGATAATAGTTACATGAAAACTAACAAAAAATAAATAACTACGAGCAATGAGAAACAAACACTGATAATACGATTCAACTTACCACTTTTATCGATATTTTATCCCGAAAACTTAACACTCCTGTTAGAAATTTCTAGAAATAATAAAATAACTTCGCCATCTACACTGGCGGAAAAAAAAATCCCAACACCAAGAAAAAATTCCCGTAGAGTAATGAAATTTGGGTAATGCAATTGTCTAGTTAACATGTTTAATTGATTAAATGTACAAGATCACTGGCTAATTTAAGCTCAAGAAAATGCTGTGCAAATGTGAAATTATGTTAATTTAATAGAGGGTGTAACCTCCAGAATTTTGAAGGCAAGCCTGCAAGCGTGCATGCATTATGTCATACAGGTGCCGAATGTCACTTTGTGGTATGGAGTTCCATGCTTGTTGCACTTGCTGTGTCAATACTAGGACCGTCATTGCTGACTGTGGATGATGCTCGAGGTGCCATCCCATGATATCCCATACGTTATCAATTGGAGAAAGACCTGGTGATTTTGCAGGTCATGGTAACATTTCAGCACTCTGTAGAGCACATTGCGTTACAGCAGCGATGTGAGGGCGAGCGTTATCTGGTTGGAAAACGCCCCCTTGAATGCTACTCATGAAGGGCTGTACTACTGGTTAAATTAACAGACTGACGACAAATTTTCAGTCAGTGAGTTTGGGATAACCACAAGAATGCCCCTGCTATCGTAGGAAATTGCTCTAGAGACCATAACTCGAGGTGTGAGTCCCGTGTGTCTAGGCCGTAGACCGCTTGGATGCAGGCGGTCCCCTGTCCTCCTTCTGACCAATATACAGCCACCACTGGCACTAATTCAGAATCTGTTTTCATCAAAAATTACAACAGATCTCCACTCCGACCTCCAGTGAGCTCTGTCGTGGCACCACTGCCGTCGGAAAAAGCAATGGTTTGCAGTCAGTGGAATACCGGCTACAGGCTGCCTGGCTCGGAGCTGTCCTTGAAGTAAACAGTTTCTTACCGTTCCTTGGGTCACGACGGTACCAACTGCAGCTCGAATGTCAGCCGCAGATGCAGTACGATGCGCCACAGCCGTACGCAAGATTCGGCGATCTTCCTTCTCAGTCGTGCCACGTGGCAGCTCGGAACTCGATCTTCTTGAGGTAGTACCATCCCTTGTCCATAGCTTCCAATAATCATGCAAGGCGGAAACATTCCCACCCAAGTCTTTCTGCAATATCGCGAAATGAAAATCCACCTTCTCGTAGCCAATTTGTACGACCTCGTTTAAACTCGGTGAGCTGTTGATAATGACTTCTTCGTCTTCTTAAAAGGTATTCCTGGCTAACATGAACGTAATTCGTCCAATTTCACGGAAAAATAATACACACGAGCTTCACAACACGCATTTAAAACAAGCCTTATTTGCATGTTCTGAGTGACGCCAGCTGCGCCACACTTATGCGCGGATCACGAAATTTCAATCGATGTCATCTTTCAGTTGTATAAACACGCCTACCAAATTTCGTTCATCTAACACAAGTCTTTCTTGGTGTTGGGATTTTTTTTTCCGCCAGTGTAATTATAAAAATCGATAGTTATTTGCCCAATTATAAGTATTTGTAAAGTGGCTATTGTGTGTGCAATATCCCCTTTCAATATAAGTATCTTAATTTCGGGAGAGCACGATGCGTAGTTGGCGGATATTCCTAAATTATGAAATTAGATGCCACTAGATTGAATAAGCTAGAAGCATATAAACAGGATGTTTCCCATTTTACTCGAATTCAGAGCTTCAAGTTTGGATGTTAATAATAATAGCTTTTGACTGACAATGTAAAGCTAACGGTAAGTGTAATGTTACTATTGTTATCTCCATGTAACGCACGTAATCGAGATTTTAGAATGAACGTATAGCGTTGGAGGAAGTGTTCTTTGTTAAAAGCAGGTGAAGTATTTTGTTATAAATTTATGCAGTGCGATGCAGTTTGTATATGACTAGAAAATACATCCTGTATATTTGATGTCGGGTTAAAATTTGCATTTGTGTACGTAAAGAAATACACATATTCTACAGGTAGTTATCAAAATAATGGAAACACTTGAGATTCATAAGAAAAATCTACCGTTCATTGCAAAATAAGCGATCAATCTACTTATATTAAAAACTGTGTATCTTTCTATCTTTCTTTCTATCTTTTCTTCTATCTTTCTATGTCACGCTTCTTTCTCTTGAACGCCAATAAACTGAAAGTCGAACCAGGTACCGATAGATAGGTAATTTTTCAGGCTTCATTAGTTTCAATCTATATAATTATACGATTTTAATTAACGAAGATATCAATTAATAAGTAGTCAAATTTAAAACGATTAAGCCTAATAAATGATTAAATATGAAGTCCATTGTTGAAACTTAGTTGCTATGAAACAGTGATAACAATGATAATGAGAATTTTGAATAAAGGCTTAACTAAATCAAACACGAAACTCATAAGCGGGCCACTTACATAGTATTTTTATCGCTAGCTACTTGTAATATTTTGAAACATTCATTTGTTGAAAAGCCATCTACTTATATTAAAAACTGAGTATCTATGTCTGCTTTTTTCCTTTGAGCGAGCTGAACTTACTAAAACTTTCCTCACCATCTGGAAGGCGCGAAGCATCTCAATAATTCGAATGATTTTTTTTTTACATAGGAAAAAAAGTAAAGGCGTGAAGCGCCTGTTAGCGAGCCGCCTTGGCGGGGAGTAGTTTCTTGACATTTTCCTCACTACTTTCAGGGCACGAAGTGCCCGTGCAACGCCGGGCCACGTGCGTGGTACGTCTTGAAATCGAATGAACATTAAATTATATCAAATAATATAACTTCAGAATGAGGTAAAAGTTAGAGAAGGGGGACGTTATGCATCAACATGCCGCAGGAAGCTAATCTAGCTGCCCTGGCAGCTAGTTGTTCTTTAACTTTAGTCATACAAAATATAGATTTCACCGGACATTTCCACGTTGAAATTAAATCACTCATGCATTTGGGGGACGACAAAAAGGGGGGTTGAAAGAAAAACCGCTTTTTGACCATAACTCTTAGAAAAAAGCTCGGAATAAGCTATAAATTTCAGTAATTAATTAGCATACTATGTATAATAACTGTACAAATTTTTAGGAAAGTACCACTCTTACTTCTAAAAATATGAAACATTTTTTAAAAAACGGCAATTTTATTTGAAGGGTTTTTGCTCATAACACGCAGAGTTTTCGATCAAACCTTATCAAAACTTCATGGAAGATGACAAAATACAAGCGAAAGATTATATTAAAACGGTAAATAAAAATATTGAAAATCCGATGAAATGTGAACGTTAAAAGGAAATAATTTTTTACGGCGCATGCGTGAACGACAGAAATTTATAACTACAAAAATATTGTAGCCTGGTTTATACTGCATCTTATAAAAAAAGTTTCACTTGAATATCGTAAAAATTGAAAAAGATATCAGCGATCCAGTGAGCTGTAATTCATTCATTCGCAGACAATACACAAGTGGCGAGGGGTTGTCCACAAATAGTGTGGTGACAATCGAGCGTTTTTTTCAATGTTAATTTGTATACAGTTTAAAAATTTATATTCGGCACAGAAGTCACGTTTCGCCCATTTGGCCAAAAATACCTTATACGTAGGTGGCCAAAAGTATCCGGACACCCCCCTGAAACGTTGGTTTTGAACGATGACGCAATAACCTTTAATTTAAAAATAGCTCTTTGTGGACAGGCCCTCACTATTTATGTATTGTCTGCGAATGAATGAAATACAGCTCACTAGATCGCTATCTTTTTCAATTTTCATGATATTCAACTGGAACATTCTTTATAAGATGCAGTATAAATCAGAGTACAATATTTTTTTAGTTATAAATTTCTGTCGTTTGCGCATGCGCCGTGAAAATTATTTCCTTTTAACGTTCATATCTCATCGGATTTTTAATATTTTTTTTTACTGTTTTAGTGTGTTCTTTCTCTTGTATTTTGTCATCTTTCCTGAAGTTTTGAAAAGGTTTGATCAAAAACTCTGCGTGTTATGAGCAAAGAACCCTTCAAATAAAATTACCGTTTTTTAAAAAATGTTTCATATCTTCGGAAGTAAGAGTGGTACGTTCATAAAAATTGTACAGTAATTATACATAGTATGCTAACTAATTACTGAATTTTATAGCTTATTCCGAGCTACTTTCGAAGAGTTATGGTCAAAAAGCGGTTTTTCTTCCGACCCCCTTTTTGTCGTCCCCCAAATGCATGAGTGATTTAATTTCAATGTGGAAATGTCCGGTGAAGTCTATATTTTGTATGACTAAAGTTAAAGAACAATTGATCGCTTATTTTGTGATGAAAGGTAGATTTTTCTTATGAATCTCAAGTGTTTCCATTATTTTGTTAACTACCTGTACAAGTAAATATGCTCACAAGGTTTCGTTTAACTCAAGGTTTCATTTTCTAAATTCTAAGAGTTTATTTCTTTCTCAGCTAATTTTCACTGAATTAAGCTATTCAAGGCAAGAAATATAATTAATCGAATTACAACTTAACTGAAATAATTATTGAACCCGTAGAGCCACATTTGAGCCAGTAACAAACATGCATAGTTCTAGACACTATGTCACTAAAAAACAAATATCAAAGTTATGTCATTAATAGCAGTAGCTGCAACATTTTTCGGAAATATCTGCGTACGATTCAAATCCCATGGAATTGAGTTATAATGTCAGCGCCAGCAATACACCAAAGAGCGGCTGCGTCATGAGGCTTACATTAACTCTGCCATGGCAACCCCAATCAAATTGCTATTGCAATTCTCATAGACGCTGAAGATCAAAGTTGCGATGAAAACTATCCGTACTTGCTTGACATTTCAAATTTTTCAGAGTAACAAAGAAATTTGAAGCTTAATATTTCAAATAACCTACCTTTTCTACTAGGATTTTTTTACTATTTCTACTATTCAAATGTTTCATTTACAGGATTATTCTTGCGCAAAATTTATTTAAATACTGGAAAAACAAATTTTAAGAATATAATTTCCAAGGAGAAGAAAAACTAAGAACTATGAAATATTCTATATATGAAGTCTTCTTATATAGTAAATAATCTCTTTTCGTAGAAGTTTCAAAATAATGTTAAGACGTTAATATTTTTGTTCGTTTAGATTTAGTATATAAATCAACAACGTGTTTCCAAATTGTTCCTTTAGTTATTCAATTCATGGTGTCCTTTTTATCAACAACTTTCGTTTTTTCTTCTTCCGTTTTTCACTGTTACTTAGTCACAGCGCAGAGGGACTATTTGCGCTTTATCCCTTATATTGGTAACAGAGACATAAGAATGTGCGAAATTTGGCAGTAGTAGTAGCATGAATAGCACATACAATTCATAAATATCACACGATTTGAATATGTGTGTTGCAGATTTCTTTTTGCCATACATAAATTAAGAAATTTTAATGCGAATGATCAGCATCGAAATTTTTAAATGACAAAACAAACGTCATTTTCACCAATATAAGAGGGTACATCTCATAAATAACAAGCAGTAAGTAAAGTGGCAATGCATTTGCTGATATTTAGACAAAAAAATCATCTTGACGAAAATTGGTTTCTAGTGCCATTTCTCAAATCCACTTACAATACAAGAAAAAGGGAAAACTTAGACAAAGCAAGTCGATTACTCCAATCAATATTGCATTATTACTGCAAACGTATTACGAGGGCAATTCAGAAACTAACCTCCGATTGGTCACAGTGCGGGTAGTGGGGGGAGTAGCGCGCCATCTGTGCATTCACACGCTCAGCAGGTCAGTCGGCATCAAGCCGTAGTCGAGTGAACATCGTACCTGCGCTAGTTTAGTTTTTGTGGCAGTTTGAAATGTGTGCTGCAATAGAAAATCCCGCCAAATGTGAAGTGCGTGCTGTTATAAGGTTTTTTACAGCCAAAGGATACTCTGCAGCAGCTATTCATCGCCGTGGTATGCTGACTTCCGGTATCGTTTTTTTGCACGATAACGCCCGTCCTCACTCTGCTCGCAGAACAACAGCCCTTCTTGAGTCCTTCAAGTGGGACGTTTTCAACCATCCACTTTACAGCCCAGATCTGGCGCCAAGCGATTATCAACTCTTCATGCATATGAAGAAATGGCTCGGGTTCCAGCGGTTTGATGACGACGAAGAGCTCAAAGATGCGGTCACAGGCTGGCTCAAGGCACAAGCGGGTGATTTTTACGCAGAAGGAATTTCAAAGCTTGTGAAGAGATACGATAAGTGCCTCAATCGTTATGGAGACTATGTCGAAAAATAGTGCAAAGATGTAGTTGTAAGATGTATATATTAAAATATTTTTACTTAACTTGGTGTATTTTTTTCAATCAACTAGAGGTTAGTTTCTGAATTGCCCTCGTAGTTATTTTACTATCAGTAAATAATGCACTCATATTTAACTAGTGATGCAAGTTTCTCAGTTTTGGATAATTTTAAATAAGATATTAGAAGTGAAAAGATATTAGAATTTATAGATGGGTAAACTTATACATTAAAAAAAATATATGCCACAGCTTGAGAATAATTTAATCGTTGTTTAAAGCAGAAAAAAGTTTTTTTTTTTTTATTTAAGAGCCAATTCTCATTCTTAGCATAATAGTGTTTAAAAATAAATATTCGCATGAATTACACAGGCAACAAAAAAAACCTTTTTGAAAACTTTTTTAATTTTAATAGCTGATCTTAATAGATTTTTATGTGCTGAATCCAAATCTGCTTGTAGTTTTTATGTATCACCCTTAGTTTCCAAGCAAAATGTATTTTATTATATAGTCTAATACCCATTTACAGTATATAGGGAAATCAATGAAACACTGTAGAATCGTAAAAATGGTTTGTATTTACAGTAAAATACTTGGAATAGTAATTTTATGTGATGATACAAGGTTCACTTGTCAACTGGAATTGCTTTATATTTTCTTTCCCTTTTTTCCTTGAAGCTTCTTGTGTAGCTTTTCCTGCGATGAATAGCTTGCTGAACTTCCCGGTGAAGTGACCAACAGTAATCCCCCATCATGTTGTAGCATGTGTTTCAGCAGTGCCGCCAACATCATCTTTGTTCATTAGACCTATTTTTTCATGTTATCTTAACTATGAAAAAGCTGTTAAATTCTAAAAATGTTTCTTTATTTCATGAATGTAACTATAAAATGTGAATAAATGGTGGGTGATACAACTTTTTAAGCATCATATTTGGATTCAGCAACCTAAACAACATAAGAATAAGGTATTTTCATTAAAAAAGTTTTTTCATCGTTGGCCTGTGTTATCTTTAGAATGCAAACATTCAGTTTCTTTAAAGCAGGCCGAAACATTTTTATCTGATTAAGAATGAGCAAGATATCATCCAAAATAAAATAAAAAAAAAAATTGCTCACTTAAGTTTGAGAACGACCTACTATTCTATAAGTTTTAGACCATGCGTTACTTACATTTTCGACAAAAAAACTAATTATTCATTGAATAAAGTGTTAGCGCCTTTTTTATGTTTCTTAATTAACAAATCAATCCCAGAAACGATTTTTTTATGAGAACTGAAACAGCTAAACAATTTTCTTCATTTTGCCTGAAGTATTCAATCATGTATTTGAAAATGATATACATTCCTTTTTGCATACATAAACCTATTTTTTTCATGCCGTAAGGCACCCTAGCAAAAAAAAAAAAAATCGTGGATTTTTTTTTTTTTTTTTTGACTGTAAAATCTATGACTGGGTGATCCCCACTGGATAAACCCACTCACAGTGTTTCTTCGTTATATTTGTAAAAAACTAAAGTATTGCGTAACAAAGGGTTAAAGAGAAAAATAGGTAATGTAGAAGTAGTAAGGCAGAAAGGCAAAAAGTGAAAAGATAAAAAAAGCCAAATATATTAGCTTAACATTTTATATTCATTTAGGTGGGAAACATATTTAAAGCACGACACTTACAACACTTTTTTCCACTAGTCAAGTCCTTGATTTTTGCACATGAATTTAAATCACGTTGACTGCAATACGTGGATTTGTTTGTAACTGGTGTCCTACAAATTTAAACTTCGGGTCACGTTGCTCTGCGCCCCGTTTCCAGAATATTGTCATCCATACGAAACATTTGGTTATTACTCATTTTTTTTGTTCAAAACACCAACGTTCAGTGCTTCTTTCAAAATTCTGAAATATTTTAGGCTGTATAACTTTTACTTATTTCTGTCAAGGAGATATACCATTATTATGCTAACGTTTTTTTACTTGTCTGATTGTCTAAATTAGGGCACTGTCCCAAGCATGGTAAATTGAATGTATTGTAAAATCAGACTAAATGTACGATATTTTAAAAGTGATGTGCGTTTTTTGATATAAGTACTATGAACTTATGAAAAGTTAAATGGCCAATAATTTGGGGCGAGTGCTATATATTTTATGCATCTCTACCAACATAACCAATAAAAATAGTAATAGAAGCTCTATATGGATCTGAAGTTAAATTGTAAAGATAACTGCTTGCTCAAGATTTGCAGCTTTTAAAAAAAAATTATTATTTAATATAATATCATGTCTTATCATTGCAACATTTCTTAACAACTCATTAAGTATCATTTTGGTCTCATCAATAACTATTGTATAGTTTTATTTTGTCGCATTATTTTTATTTTTGGTTGCCAGTTTTTGATCATTTACTGCATTTCCAATTATTTGTTCCCTAGTGCGCGATTATTCTGTTACCATAATTTCTAATTGTTTTTATGCAAATTGTTTATTTCTGGACACACTATAAAGAACATTATGTTCTTTAAGTCAAGTGAGCGAAGTACTTAACTATGAGGGAATTTCTTTCTTTCTTTTTTTCTTTTTCTAGTTTGCTGTTTTAGGAGTTTTTACAACTTTTCTAGGACAAAAACAATGCATACATGTAAGTAAAATAATGCTATGGCTAACTATGGTCCATGTAATTTAAAATAGCTAGTGGCTTTGTGGCTTTCGGGACTACCTGCATAAATAATTTATATTTGCAACTGTTTAATTATTATAATAGAACAATGTTTAGAGCTCCAATTTATTTTTAGGTATTCCGAATGATCTTTTGAGTAATTAAGTGGCTTAGTTTTCGTGAATCTATATATATAAAAGAAAGTCGTGTTAGTTACACTATTTATAACTCAAGAACGGCTGTACCGATATGGCTAAAAACTGGTGGGTAGGTAGCTTAGAGCCAGGAGACGGACATAGGCTATAATTTATATGTGTCAGTTACATAAATAGAAAAACTGTTTTATTGACTAAGCCTTTTTACTAAGCCTTTTTTGACACCTCCATGGCTGAGTGACATAAAGCACACGTTCTGGCAGCTTCCGGAGCGCAGTAAACAGGTTGTAAGTTATCGGTGCGTTGAGCCTAATTTGACTTTTTTGTGAAGTAAATTATAAACAAACGCGTTACTTTCCTGGAAATTTATATGTGATAAGCTGTCAGAAACGATTGCTCATTCCTAGGATCCCAATGATCCCAACCGATATGCCGTTTGAATTTAAGACTTCAATTTCCTTTCCGTCTTGCATTTTGTCATGACCTTTAACAAATTACAAGGCCAATCCTTAAAAGTTTGTGGTTTGAATCTAGAACATCACTGTTTTTCCCATGGTCAATTATATGTGGTCGGAAGACCATCCGCGTTGTTTGTTTTTGCGCCTGATAATAAAACAAAAAATGTTGTGTATCACAAGGTACTTAAGTGAAGAGCAACCTATGTACTAAAATACAGAACAATAATGAATGACTAATGTAGGTACTTAACTTTTTTTCTAATAATAAAAAACTTAATAAATTCAAAAATTTGCTTATTTATTGCCTTTAAGGCGGAACAGAGTTCGCCGGGTCAGCTAGTTATTATTAAACAGTACCTGGCGACCGAGCCCAGCTCGGTTTCAAAAAAAAGAGGGTTGTAATATCGTGCTTTTTCTTAAGTTCGAAGGGGGGGGGGGGTACTTATTTAGAGAAACTAGAAGAGCATTTTTATGCCCTTGGTTGCAATTACTCATTTAAAACAGCTGTAATTTCTTTTAAAATACACAACCTTATTTAGACAAGACATCATCATCACAACATCATTTAAACAATGCGCAACATAAAATCAGACCAATTACTTTAATTTGATCTAAGGCCCCTATATAGATGAGTCGACGTATCAAGATTAACCCATTATTGCCTAGAGTCCCTTTTTAGGGACGGTCCAAAAAAGGGTCTGAATTTTCCCAAAATGAACATTTCAACCAAATAATAGTGTTCAATTAGAATCTTGGTATTGTTTCAATTCGTTATTAACAGATTTCAGCACCTAACCATTGCAAAGTGTGTTCTGTAGCAGTTTTAATATGATGTTTATCAAAAATTACATCGTTCACAATCTGAAGAAAAAAAGCTGAATTTTCAAAGTTATTCCCAGCTTCCAGTTTATGCTAATTGCTGATTTTATTTCTTCTTATAAAATGTCTTTTTAAATATTATATCGTAGGTGAAAAAAATTTAGCAAAAAAAGTATGCACCTCTGGGGTCTATCGTAATTTTTAAGGGACGATTTTTCTTTCCTTGATAAAAAAAAAACATTTTTTACATATTATTGTTTTTAATTATTTTTCCTGTCCATTAAACACTGTAACTACACTGGCGGAAAAAAAATCCCAACACCTAGAAAGACTTGTATTAGATAAACGAAATTTGGTAGGCGTGTTTATACAACTGAAAGATGACATCGATTGAAATTTCGCGTTCCGCGCATAAGTGTGGCGCAGCTGGCGTCACTCAGAACATGCAAATAAGGCTTGTTTTAAAAGCGTGTTGTGAAGCTCGTGTGCATTATTTTTCCGTGAAATTTTCCGAATTGCGTTCATGTTAGCTAGGAATGCCTTTAAGAAGACGAAAAAGCCATTATCAACAGCTCACAGAGTTTAAACGAGGTCGTACAATTTGACTACGAGAAGGTGGATTTTCATTTCGCGATATTGCAGAAAGACATGGGTGGGAATGTTTCCACCATGCATGATTATTGGAAGCTATGGGCAAGGGATGGTACTACCTCAAGAAGATCGAGTTCCGAGCTGCCACGTGGCACGACTGAGAAGGAAGATCGCCAAATATTGCGTACGGCTGTGGCGCATCGTACTGCATCTGCGACTGACATTCGAGCTGCAGTTGGTACCGTCGTGACCCAAGGAACGGTAAGAAACTGTTTACTTCAAGGACAGCTCCGAGCCAGACAGCCTGCAGCCGGTATTCCATTGACTGCAAACCATTACCTTTTCCGGCGGCAGTGGTGCCGCGACAGAGCTCACTGGAGGTCGGAGTGGAGATCTATTGTAATTTTTGATGAAAACAGATTCTGCCTTAGTGAAAGTGGTGGCAGAAGGAGTCCAGGGGACCGCCTGCATCAAAGCGGTCTACGGCCTAGACACACGAGACCCACACCTGGAGTTATGGTCTCTGGAGCAATTTCCTACGACAGCAGGGGCATTCTTGTGGTTATCCCTAACTCACTGACTGAAAATTTGTCGTCAATCTGGTAATTTAACCAGTAGTACAGCCCTTCATGAGTAGCATTCAAGGGGGCGTTTTCCAACAGGATAACGCTCGCCCTCACATTGCTGCTGTAACGCAATGTACTCTACAGAGTGCTGACATGTTACCATGACCTGAAAAATCACCAGGTATGTCTCCAATCGATAACGTATGGGATATCATGTGACGGCACCTCGAGCATCATCCACAGTCAGCAATGACGGTCCTAGTATTGACACAACAAGTGCAACAAGCATGGCACTCCATACCACAAAGTGACGTTCGGCACCTGTATGACATAATGCATGCACGCTTGCATGCTTGCCTTCAAAATTCTGGAGGTTACACCCTCTACTAAATTAATATAATTTCACATTTGTACAGCATTTTCTTGAGCTTAAATTAACCAGTGTTCTTGTACATTTAATCAATTAAACAAGTTAACTAGACAGTTGCATTACCCAAATTTCATTACTCTACAGAAATTTTTTCTTGGTGTTGGGATTTTTTTTCCGCCAGTGTAGTATACAAAATATCTTTGGAGAAAAAAAAAAATGTCAGGCATTAATGGGTTAAGTTTCACCACTTCGGATCCAGCGCGTGTGATGTTTTTTCAGCCGGTTGATGAATAGTTGTCTTTTCTGGCAAGTATCGCGTTTTGGTAATTTTTACCATGAGCAATGATTAGCGGCACGTGCATTTAGCAAAGCTTGGCAATGCCCGAAACTTTACTCTGGTAACCCTAGCAGCCATGAAAATTGAAAGTAAAAGTCAATAAATGGATCCAAAGTGATCCAACTCAAGCTTGATGCGTCGGCCTGTCTATATTCCGGCTCTAATTTGAACGATTTCTTTAACATTTCAAAAACAAAAATCAGACCCCCACACTACTTCCTTTTACGTGTAAATTTCTTAGTTGCCTTAAATGTTAAAAAAAAGTGCTTGGAGTGAGCAAGGTAACAATTCAAATAATTACACCCCTAATCTGCCACAAAACAATGCAAAAAATGTTTTACAATGGTTAATTTTCCAAATATTGCCGATTTTAATATCATTCAGTGAATTTTTCGCAAAATATCGCCAATAGCGCCAAGTTGAACATAAATTCAAAAAATATTTTTTCGCCAAATTTTACGCCAATTTTTCGAACCGTCGCCAAGTTGGCGTCAAACAATGGGCGACCAAAAGCTTGGAGACATTTCGCCATGTGGTTGAGCCAATTCATATCACTTGAGTCTGCATTGAAATTAACACTGATTTTCCCCCAAAAAAGGGTAAAACACCCTCTTGGGAACATTCGAATGCACCCACAAGGGGAGGTGCACAACTAGACCATCCTCAAAGCCTACATGCAAAACTAGAAGCTTCTACGGCACATAGTTTTTAAGTTATGCGACATACATACATACGCACATACAGACGCCACGAGAAAACTCGTCGTAATTAACTCGGAGGTGGTTGAAAAGGATTTTTCGGCTGTTTATATGTTGGGAAGTACATATGCACGTGCTGACAAATCGAAAAAACTACTGAACATTCATTGGGGAGTGAGCAAAATCAAAATTTAGACCCAAATTTGAGTGATTTTTTTTTTTTTTTTTTTCGCGATCACAATATTTCCTTTACTACGTAAAAGGAAATATTGTGATCGCGAGGAAAAGGAAGTAATAACAATTCTAACAATACCAAAACTAGTTTGCCAAATACCATAAAAAGCTAAATTTACGCTGATGTGATTAAATATGAAATCCTCTGTGAATCCTCTGGGTCATGAAATCCTATAATGATCGTTGTTGCTATGAAACAGTAACAATGATAGTAATCATAAAGAAAATGGCGAAAAATTTCAATGAAGGAACAAAAAAACTGGGGTTTTGTGAAAACTCGAATTTTTACAGAATAAACGACGATGTAGATAAACTCAACAACCAAAACCTAATCTAAATACAACATTTTATCAAAATCGTTAGAGCCGTTTTCGCGATCCAAAATAAATATATATATATATATATAGTATAAGGTAAGTGGGGGGAAGATGCCAGTCAGGGGAAGACGCAAGTTTGTTCATATTTCTTTTATGCATTGTTAGATTGCAATACTGATCCACTTGTATGAAGTGTCAGGTTCAACATAGGATGTTACTTGGCCATTTGTTTAAATTCATCGTCTTTAACCGGCGTTATTTTTTATCTCGTGAGCATTTAACGTGGTAAGTACGACTTTTGTAATATTCTTTTCCGCATACTTAGAGCTCATAAACGTATTTGCTATTTTGAATAAGATATTAGCAGTATAAGAGAGTTATGCATTACGTTACACACACGATGTATGTAGAAGAGCGCCATAACACTGTAGAAATAAGGAAATAAGCGTATGTTTCATCGTCCCCATATACTTTGGGGAAGACGCCACATGATCCAGAAATAGGTAAAATGAACAAAATTTTATTTATTTTTTGTGTTATAACACTGAATAGTATCGTGTAAAATAGAAAATAAAGGACTTGCATGTTTTCTTATATGCTTTAACTTTTAAAAAAGAGAACTCTCATTTCATTACCATTTAGACAATGCCTCGAAGAAAAAAAAAAGCTTAGCTCGCTTCTTGGTCCCAATCAAATTTGCTTCAAGCTGTAGAAGATATAAAGAATGCACTACAAACTGTGTGGGCTGCAACAAAAATTTATGGAATTCCATATAAAACTTTGAAGTGACGCATAAAACGTAACACGGACGGAAAAAAAGAAAGAAAAAAAAATAAGGAGTCTTAATCAATTCCGAGAGGTGAGCAACTATGCAGGAAAAGGCTCAAGGAAAGCTAGAAAGGCGAGTAAGGACAAAACACATAACATGAAACCTTCGAAAATACAGAAGAAATAGAGACATGTCAGCTAGTTATCCTCAAGTGAACAAATTCATCTAAATACAAGTGGTAACAGTTTTGATGATGATAATAGTGACGATTTTTGTACTGCATGCAAAGGATACTTTTGTGATAAAAAAGGTCCCAAATGTGACTGGATTCAGTGCATCGGATGCAAAAATTCGGTTGCACAAAGATTTCAATGATGATCATTTGTATTGAGTAAAATTTTGTGTGGGCTATCATTCAAATTTGTGCTGCTATTATTTTTTTTGTTTATTTTGTTCACATTTAATTTTTTGGATGCTTGTCTTAATTTTTTATTTATTGGGGTGTTATGGCATCTTCCCCGGTAACAGGTGGCATCTTCCACGTATATATGGGGAAGATGCCACAAATTAATGACTTTCTTCAAACTAAATTCTGACTTAATTTTATTCTTTGAAGAGTATTCATTGGTATTTATGATACATTAAATTATTGAAAAGTAAAGTGTATTTGTTTGCATGGACTTGTTATTGCAATTTTAACAGTAACAGTCGAAAATTCCTTAGCTGTGGCATCTTCCCCCGATTTACCTTATATATATATATATATATATATATATATATATATATATATATATATATATATATATATAGATAGATATATATGGATATATTGCACTATATATATATATATATATATATATATATATATATAATTTTTTCTAACACTTTGTTTTAACTCTAAATTGGTGTTTTAGTTGCTTTACTTATCTGGTTATCTAAAAAAGTCATAGAAGTTGGATTAGCACCTGTCTATAATGAATTATAATAGAAAATAAAAATTTTGAAATTTGGCCCATTCAACCCCACCTATGGGGTTGAATGGGCCATCGAAGGTAATGAATGGGCCACTAAATGAATTCAATGAAAACATGTGGATTTAATCTTTTAGTTGCTGAATATGACAAAATAAATGTGGCACTTGACATGATGATACAAAATCATACTGAGTTAAAATTATATAAACATCAAAACTGATGCAATTAAAATAACACTGATGCATACCAATTGTAGCAGAAAAATGACTAAATAATGAGATTGTAAGAAATAAATCACATCAAATATATCTAAAAAAAATAACAGATAATACACACTATGATTTAACAAAATTTATATATTTCAAAAATAGTATTAAAAATCACTTTCAAAAATTTCATCTTCATTTTCAAACTTGTCAAAATTCAAAATTTTTTTTTTTTAAATTTACTAGACATCGGGAATAAGAAATATCTAACTTAAGTTACCAAGAAAGAAAATGAAATTGTACTGTGAGGAATACAATATGAAGGAGAAAGGGGGGCTTTTTTAAGCCACGCACTGCGACCAGAGGTCTACTGTACTATAGGAATATAATATAGATCTGCAAATTATATTTAGAAGTTACTACAAACCTATTTTGACGACAGTAATCTTAATCTATCTATGACAGTCAGTTGTGTTTCATATTAATGCGAAAATCCAAAGAAAAGGGAGAAAAACAATATTTAGGTGGCCCATTCATTACCATGACATAGTGGCCCATTCAGCCCCACCTATACTTTTGGAATACATTTAGGTTTTTTGAGTACATTGAATTTAGATAACATCAAAATACATCTTAAGATTAGTTTATAGATATGGAAAGATTAGCTTATACATATGTATGCAGTGAAATATTTGGTACATTTTAGCTAGGAAATGTTTTACTAAAAAGGGAAAAACTTACTTTTCAGTCAGATTCTTGACCATGCCA
>JAXGGA010016822.1:0-25789 GCA_038373865.1 Uloborus plumipes | reverse complement strand
ACCTAATGAGTAGTAACCGGGTTGGAGGCAGAAAACATCTTATATAAGCTAAGAGTGCTGAACAAACTCTTAGCTTATATAAGAGTTTGTTATATAAAAGGTGGTAGTTTGTTTCCCAAATAAAAAAGTGTTTCTGACGAAATAATTTTCTGAGAACATCCTTTCATTTTCACTTATTCTTTAAATTTATTTTTGTTTTGGTATCATTTATCAAAACTTTTTCAGGAAATTTCAGAAATGTTTTTTATAGTTTCAATTACATAAACTGAACAAACATCAACGATGAATATCTTTATTTTTTTTAACACGCTTTAATTTAAACAAGTAATAAACTGTTGCGAAACATAATTAATGCAAACTTGTTAATGGAATATCCAGTTTTCGTTCCTAATCATTTAATTGAGAAACATATTTAGCATTTCAAATTGACTAAACAAGAATTAATGAAATGCTATTAAACACATTTTTTCATGTCGTTCTTGAATTAAGATTTATTTTTTAATTGCTTAGCAGAGGAATTTCATTGAATTCACATTAAATATTTATTCACATTTTCGTCATCTTAATAAATTATGATGTTAAACATATCACACTACCATTTTTTTTTCACATTTTGCATTCCTGGAGTAAAATATTTTGTTGGTAATAAATGCAATACATTCAATAGGTTCTGGTTTTTCACCTGTGTAGGGCTAAATGCTTTGATCAGAGTGTCTATCTGCATCGGTTTGTAACAATAAATTTGTCAAAAACAAAGAAATCTGATCTTCAGCACGTCAGCGACAATTTCTAACGTCAGCCATATACTCTATGAAATTCTTTCGACTGTTTCAGGCTCAAAAAAAGAAAAAAAATCAAATGTGCCGTTTTAGCAGTTAAAACATTTTCGGAAAATTAACTGCATACTTTTGTCGAACCGAAAACCATTTAATTGTAAAACTACAGCAAAATAATCAAATTCAACAGCCTTAGTAAATCCTCAAAAAGGCTTATAGAAAGTTTCAAAGAGTGGTGCTCAATTTAGTGGCTTAAAGCTCTGAGATTATCCGCTGGTGGGAGGAACTGATTAAATACATCTATGCTCCAAAACATCGATACACCTATAAAATTTTATTTATTTTTTATTTATGATTGAAGAATAACGAAAATGTAGGATAAAAACGAACTAGGGGTAAGACTTGTTTCCCCTTCTCACATATACTAGTATATGTATTTTCTTTTTAAAAGTCTCAACAAGTCAGAACTTCATAAAAGTCTCAATTTGATATGTCTTGTCTAAGCGTATTTTATACGTTTATTAATACAATTTAGTTATTTTTTTTTTGGGATTTATTTCGTTTGAAACAAGTTAATAAAATTAGGAAAAGTTTTGCAGTACATTTTCTTATTAGGTTTAAGACTAAAGTTCAAGCATATTAGAACCTCCTTTAAATTCGACTTAAAAGAAAAACATCACTGCAAATAGATCGATGCAAATTTTGTCACATCATTTTTACACACTAGGAAAAAAACTGCTCAAAAAATTCTTATTTTTTCCAAAAGAGAAAAAGAGACAAAAGGAATAATGAATTTTCAAGTTAACTATTTTATGTTTAAATTTTTTTAAGCGCAGAAAAAATTCTAATGGCAAGAAAAGTGTTAAGAAACTACAAGTTTGACCCATAAGCTAAAGAAATAAAACATTTTGACAGATGGCACAATTTAAGTCATAAAAATAAAGCAAGGTTTTCATCTCAAAAGCTAGACAAAAATGAAGAAAATCCTAGTAACGTTTCACACAATTCTCGAAATTAAAAATGCAGAAAGTAGATGTTGCAGACTGGAGCAAACAGAATTATGCGTTATAACTTAAGTGTGACAGTAAGTAATTTAGTTGGAATATTGCATTTCTTCTACTTGCAGCACGACATAGCCCTTGCTTTCGAGTCTGCACGCAATCTTCTCATTTAATCTAAATAGCAAAAGAAAATGCAATTTTCTCGGCAACAATCTGATACACGTGTTAATGTTTTCTGCTTGAACAATGAGCTGGTTTTGATGCAACCTGCTCTAGAATTTTATACACTGAAATATCTAGTTTTTAAAAAAAGAGGGGGAGAGGAGAGGTAGAAATTTCGAGACATAGCTTGCATCTGTCATTGGTTCATACAATACTGTGCAAGGAAAAGTAACTAATAAAATTATATGTGTACACAAATAATGGTTCTACAAATGTTTGTGTTGACTACATTACACATAGTACGTTCCAAAAGTTCAAGGACTACTGTCAGCATGATAGCTACAGCTGGCGGAAGAAGGAAATTCGTTCAAATAAAAAACATTCTATTATATCTTTTCTCAATTTTTAGAGAGTTTAACCCATTAATGCTTGACATTTTTTTTCCAAAGATATTTTGTATACTGGTTTCAAATAGTGTTTAATGGACAGGAAGAATAATAAAAAAAAATATTACGTCAAAAATAAATTTTTTATTAAGGAAAGAAAAATCGTCCCTTAAAAGTTACGATAGACCCCAGAGGGTACATACTTTTTTTACCAATTTTTTTTCTACCTACGATATAATATTTAAAAAGACATTTTATAAGAAAAAATAAAATCAGCTATTAACATAAACTGGGAAGCTGGGAATAACTTTGAAAACTTAGTTTTTTTTATTGAAATTGTGAACGATGTCATTTTTGATACAGGTCATATTAAAACTGTTACAGAACACACTTTACAATGGTTATGTGCTGCAATCTGTTAATAACGAATTGAAACAATACCAAGGTGCTATGGTGATCGTACCAATTTATGTTATGGTATTCATAACTGGTACGTTATGATCTAATTTCATAAGTGGTTAGTACATTGCATTTACGTGAAAAGAATTAATTAAAATTTCACCAGAATCTCACTATTAATTCCAAACAGAATTATATCAAATAGGTGAATATGTGCATCATACGGTATTTAAATTTCTGAATCCATATATAGCATGCAATAGACAAATAATCAAGAATATAAATTTACATCACTTATTTATTTTAGCAATCATAAGCACTATTCAAATATTCAAATTAATTATAAAAGTTGCAACTAAAATTGAGTACTTAATAAATTGGCCATACTAGATTTGTGCGGATGGTGGGTCGTCCGTTGCATTCCATTTCACTTAGTAGATTCTGGCTTACAGTTCGTGATTTCGGTTACTACAGCCGAATTCATCACCAGTTTTACTTTGCAACGGAAGGATTCAGTCTTAAGTAAATTTATTAGATATATAAGTGGTGAGGTTACATTATAACAAGGTTTCTTCAGCAGAAGGTTATATCATCGAACATATATATATATGAAAACAATTGCTAAAAGGAATCTTCAGCTAAAGTATGCTTCATCATAAACAAGGTAAAAAAAAATCCTCTGAGGGCTGGATGCCAATCCAGCCCCTAGAGCAAACGAATCGTAAAAAAAAAAAAAAAAAACACTAGTGTATCATGCCAAAAGTCGGCCCAAACTGCAAACACACAGCGAAAACAGCCTCCACAGCAAACACTCCATAAATTTTCCAAAATTCTGAACTAAAACTTTAGCTAAGTCCCTGATTGGCTACTGGAACTCAGAAGTATGGACCTTATTCATGTGACGTCATTGCGGGTATTGACCGAGCCTATCAGACGAAATTTAAGATTTGGAACCAATCAAGATTGTGGAAACTGGATGTAAAACCCGCAAACGAAGACCGTTGCCATTCCGTGAATAAGGTCCATTGCCAAATCAGAGAGGAAGAAGAATTCTCCGGTGAGGGTACAGTTAACCCTCTCAATGCTGGGAGAAAAAGTGAGCTGTGTACGAATAGAGTAACCGCTCGCCTTCAAGTACTCAACAATAGTGGCTGTCTAGCGTTAAGGAGATGCTATATTTGCCTTGTAGCACAAGGTACTAATTGAACACTATTATTTGGTTGAAATGTTCATTTTGGAGAAATTCAGACCCTTTTTTGGACCGTCCCTAAAAAGGTGGTTTGGACCGTCCCATTAATGGGTTAACCCATGCTATTCGATTGAATTATGCGTGTGGTCGACTTTGTTATAAGTTAATAAAAGGTCTTCGGGAATATAAAAATCATAGATTTCTGAAACCTATGTTTCTCACAATTCATCACAAATTTTATCAAAGTCTGGTTACAGTAACGACTTGAAAGATGGACTGACATATAGCAAGACATGTGTAGGATGGTACGGCACGAGGGGCGTCTTAAACACGGACCTGATTTCACTAAGGAAATTAATTTGAAGTTGGTATTTCAAAAACAACAGCCTTTGCAAAAACTGTTGCGAAACAATTTGAATGATCACTAAGGTAACCCATTTATGGAAAAATGTCTGCCAGCGAGTTTCGATGGAGAATCCTAACATTCATTGAGAACTCAATAAAATTAACCTATAATTGTTAATCTTCAGTGCATTCTTATCCGTTTCAAAGCCAGGATCACCCGTACACCTTTGATCTCGCCATCGTGAAATTACTATTAATAGCGACTTCTATAGAATCTGAAAGTTTTTTACTAAACACTTATAAAATTCACTGCTGGTCTTCAAAACCGGTGTTAGTCACATCGCGGAAGAGAGTTAAGTGTTGACTAGTTTGTAAAAAAACCCGAATGTGCGAAATTTAGTCACATGATCCGGGTGGAACTATCAAAAGTTTGAAGGAAGAGGTAACAGACTGCATTTTAAGTGAATTTGCTTTAACTACGTCCTTTTACCGTCACTGGTGACAGTAATCTTAGAGCTCTTGGAATCTACTTCAAAATTTGTATAGTACAGAGCTACATAGATTGAATTTTGAGACTGACCGTCACTTAGAGTTGTCACAGTTGACAAGAAAGAAGCGCTCATGCATAACTTATTTTTTCGACCGCAGTGTTTTAACATCAAGAAGTAATTAGAAATATGCGCAAATAAAGTCATAGAGCAATAACAGCTCTTATTGCATTATAAAAACGTCGTTTCGAGAAAAAGCCGCCATCTTGTCCCGCATGTGACGCTCACTTACTTCAATTTAAAATAGTGATTATAAAGGGTAAGGAAAAATAAATTTTGTTGGTTAAGAAATCAAAGCCGGTGGGGGATCTCTTAGGAAAGAAACTTTACTTATTACCTTTTGAAATTTCTATTTTGTAATGAAATATATGAGCGTCACCTGCGGGACAAAATGGCAGCATTTTGGTGCCATTGGAATGGTACCTCTATTGTATTTCCTCCCGATTCAAAGAGACATAGAGTTATTCTCTAAACAATTTAAAGAGTCCCGCCATTGTCAAATAATTACTAGTAAAAAGATTAAATAACAATTGCATAAGCATTAACACTTGCAGTACTATAAATGCAAACACAGGGTGAGTCATTCCATAGTATCTAATGTAACATTCGCAGTTGAATTTTGTACTCTTAGTTTGAAGCCTAAAGTATAAAAAATAATTTGAGGTTCAATTTATAAATTTAAAACATACATGCTTAGTATGTGTCATTTCTATCAAGAATTTTAAGAAAAAAAACTGCTGATAATTATTTTTTCAGCAAAAACGGCCTCGTGACTATCGCAACATTTTTGAAACCCTGAAAAACGTTACACATTTTACGAGGCATTTTTTTTGAAAAAGTTCATCAGGCACTTAAAATTGGCGGATGTATTAGAAAACAAACATTTAAAAATTATGTATATAGTATACATTTTCTAAATCACTCTTGAAAACTTTAATTTGCATTATGAAAGTAAACCTATAAACATACATAAATACATTAATTTTCATGTAATTTAACCTTTTGAGAATGACTAAGTTAAAATTAAAGTTGTTTAAAACTGGTTTTCCGCAATACTGTTTTTATTTATTAATGTGCAATTTTTTTCCGTCGGTGAGTGTGTGCATAAATGGATTATCGTGATGAGTTTGACAAATTTTTATAGGAAAAAAGTGGTATTTCAATGTTTTTACTGATAAGATTCCATATTTTCTATAAACGGCAGTTACAAAATGTATTCTGCTTAGAATATTTGCGAAAGTGTTTGAAATATGAAGTTGCTAAAAAAAAGAAATATTTTTCAGAAGCCTTTAAATTTAGTAACATATGCAAATGCAGCAATTTTTCAAATAAACGCATCTCTCCCATTAGTTGTTCATTTTCGACGTTATTTTTTATTCTTAAATTCTCTAACAGCTAAAAATTTTTGCTATCGAAAGCTATATTTATCACTCGAATTGACAAAATTGCACGCTTAGAAAATATTAAGCAAGCAGTTTGCCATTTTTGCACACACCATATTGAGATATATTATCTAAACGGGAGAATTTACATTTTAAATGAAAATGTATATCTTAGGTTTTTTCTTCTAAAAGGAGTTACAATGTTCACGTTTTCGCTGAAGATTCCTGATTCAAATTAAGTAGCTAAATTGCATTGGGTTTTGTTAAATGTATACATTTTTTTCTTTCTAATTTATTACCCCATTAATATTTTTTAAATGTAAGATATTTTTAGGCTGTTGGAGAATACCCTAAACGGAAAAAGAATAAAAAGGGGAAAGATGCGATGTAAGTCATCTTTAAAAAATAGTTGAAAGAGATATTTATTATAATTATGAAATAAATGCGTTTATTCCTTCAAAAAAAATCTGATAAAATACAGTCAAAAACATAGTTTTCTTATTTTGTTTTCACTAAATCTTTAAAGCTTTTTTGTTTAAAACTTTTTAGATGATCAGTACGCTTAGAATTTATAGTACAAATACACGGTTTATTCGTTTTCGAACCACTATATATCCAAAAGTATTGCACTTACAAAAATGAACAATATGCAAAAATAACCGCAAACGTATCACCATTTGAAATTGTGTTAACCAGGTAAAAATAGAAGTGAAGTATTTAAAAAAATGGAGACACAGCAAACAAAAAAGAGTTTTTGTCTTTTTTTCCTTTGAGTTTTTTTTTTTCTTGAGTTTCTTCTTGTGTGTGTGTGTAAGGTCCATTGAGTAGGGACAAAGGTGGATTGAGTGTAGCCCTCAACTCCTGAATCAGACATGCCAAGTGACATGACATATTTTAAAGTGAACTATTGGATAAAATTAGATTTATTTCATTAGTTTCACGTAAAACTTGTCTATCATTCGCCAAAACTAAACCATGCGACTTAGTATCTTTACCAAAACTTTTCCTAAGCTAATGAGTGGACGTGCTCCCTCCAGTTACAAATTGTTGCTCTACGCCCTGGTAGCTTCCAGCATCATCTGGTAAAGGTCAGCAATGAGGCGTGGATGCTATCATAGAGCTTTTCTAACTTAGTTGGTAGTGGCGATGCATAAACGAAGTCATTATGTGCCCCGAAAGTATTGCAAGAAGAGATGAACACCACGCATACTGTAACACACACTTACGCAACGATACAAAAACACACACACAAAAACAAAGGTTTCTTGTTTGATCTCAAGAATACTGCATTTAGATTAGTACCAGGTTAACACATATGATATTCATACAAAACGATATATACAATAAGTTAAATATGTTATCTAGAAAACCGTTTTTTAATTTGTTATCATACACTAATTTCATTTAGGTACAGTAGTTTTAATTTCCACAAGTGTTTTACGAAGAAAATATTAGGTGCTTTCCTGTCACTGAAAATCAGTTTCGATTTTGCGTTTCTGATGTTTAGCAAAACTTGTGTAAGAAATGATTGTCACAGTCAAATGCATGACTTTTTAACTAAATTTTAATCCGTAAAAATTTTGACTTGAATGACTTAAATAGGATTTAATATCGTACTTTTACATAAAGAACTGTTACAGCTAATGGATAATGTCCTAAAACTATTAAAACAGCGAGTACATTTTAAAAGGATTTCAAATGTAATGTAGATTCTACGCTCTCATGGGAATAGATTAAGCTCTTTAGGAGAGGTGAAAAACGTAAGAAGCTTATTTTCTTCTAACTTTTAGCTTAATTTTTTAACAGTTTCTTAATGATACTTAGCGATTTATCTAAAACATTTTTTAAAAAACGTATCTTTTAAGGTTTTTATTCAGTCTATAATTAGGAATGCAATCATGTTGTACTCAAAGAAGTTAATCTTTCCTTCTTAGAGTACATCATAAAAGGAAGTTATAGCGCAATTTTATGTTTGGAAAAGTTAATAACATCATACCGTCAAGAGCTTCAAGAAGAAACTGGGATGTTAAAATGAATGTCGCTATTCAACATATAAACTTTTCTTACTCAATCAGTTATATTAATTGGGGCATTGTTTGAAAGTGTCAACCAAAAATGTCAAGCAATAAAAAAATTATTTTTATAAGTGCATTTGGAGAATCAAGTTTTATGGTAATTGGCCAGGAGCTTTTTAGCAGGTCCTTTTTTAATATTAGATGAACTATTTAAAGACTAACTGAAAGAAAACATGCACGAGTTTGCTTTTCTAAATTACTTGAGCCAATGCATAAAAGGTGACAGAATTTGCTGCAAAAAGCTGTTTCTAAAACTGCATCCTCACTTTTTGCTTGACATCACGTAAATAAGGTAATGAGAAAAAATGGTACATTGTAAAAGGTTGATTATTCAAGAATGCTGATTGATTTCAACAATTAATCTTGATTTGGTCAACCAAAATTTGGTTTAGCGTTTCACTCACTATCGTTTTCGGACTGTAGTAGCCAAGCACATCTGAGTTTCTTATGGTATAGAGTAGACTTTTTGGTACGTCGATGCAGTGGCGCCCTAACTTACTGTTATTCTTCTTCGTTTCGGTGTCTGATAAAAATCTTCAAATCTCGTAACCATTTGCTTCATGTGGCGTTTGGACTTAAAGGTTATGGTGCTTCATTTTATTTGCTTTATGATTAGTAAATAACCAGCTACGCGATCCATTGTTTTAGATGGCATTGGGACCGCGGTGATATCATGTGTTTGTCGCTTTCATTCACTGCTATTATTTTTGCGACTCGTTGATTTATTTTAATGGAATATATTTTTGGGACTTTTGTTAAAGTATAAGTACGTTCAAAAAAGTTGAAGTATGTACTACTGGATATTTATTTATTTATTTTTTTTGTTTTGTTGTTGCTGCTGCTGTTGTTGTTGTAGTTTTGATAACCATAAATAATTTCATGGTTCTCGCCCCGACCATTATTCACTTGCGTTTTTTAACTTTACAGACGACCAGAAAGGACACCATGTTTTGTTTATCATAATTATTTAAAAACATATTACAATTTTTCGACAGTGTTTGCCATTTAATATTACAATTATGCAAGTTTTTACAGCACAAATACATTTTTTGAAGATTATTTTAGGTATTATTACATATATAAAAAATTAAATAGCGTGAAAGCGATTTTTTAATGAATTAATTTTTCGCATTGTTGACTAAGCGCAAAAATCACCCCACCCTCCCCCTGGGGCGATTGGCGCCAAAATTTAATCGATGCTTGCTTCCATAATTGGTTAGTGTTATTCCAAATTTCATTCAAATCGCAGCAATATTTCCCGAGATACAGTAGGTGCAATGACAAAATAAGCACTATTAATTGCTCCACCCCCCTTTGAGATATTGACACACAAATTGAATCAGCACTTGTACTCAATAGGGTCTACCTATGGACCTATTTTCGTTTGATTCCGCCGGTTACTGTCTGAGATATAGCAGTCACCTCCGCGCAGAACACGTGCGATTGCTCCACCCCCCTTCGAGATATTGACAAACAAATCAAATCAACACCTGTACTCAGTAGGGTCTACCTATGGACCAATTTTCGTTTGATTCCGCCGGTAACTTCCTGAGATATAGCAGTCACCCCCGCGCAGAACACGTGCGATTGCTCCACCCCCCTTCGAGATATTGACAAACAAATTGAATCAACGCCTGTACTCAATAGGGTCTACCTATAAACCAATTTTCGTTTGATTCCGCCGGTTACTTCTTGAGATATAGCAATCTCCCCCGCGCAGAACACGTGCGATTGCTCCACCCCCCTTCAAGATATTGACAAACAAATTAAATCAGCACCTGTACTCAGTAGGGTCTACCTATGGACCAATTTTCGTTTGATTCTGCCTTTTACTTCCTGAGATATAGCAATCACCCCCGCGCAGAACACGTGCGATTGCTCCACCCCCCTTGGAGGAATTCGCTAAACAAAGTCAGGTGCACCAGTTCACATGGTGGTACATATGTGCAAAAATTTTTGTTCGATTTCATGCAGTAGTTTTTGCTCTAGCGCGGCCACAAAAACTGGTCACACACATACAGACTCACACACAGACAGACAGACACACAGACAGACACACAGACAGACATTTTCCAAAAATGGTCGAAATGGACTCAGCGCACCTCAAAACGTGCAAATCCGTCAAAATTCGACATTCGAAAATTTTCACGAAACCAATACTTTCTTCTATATATTAGATATAGAAGAAAGTAAAAATTGTTCCGAACTATTAGTGCTTTCTCGCATTGTATTTAGTGTGAATAACTTACCCGCAAAAAGAAAAGCAGCGTCAAATTAATGACGAATTACAACTTTTACAAATATGAAGTAAGCAACGGTAGAATAGAAAAATCTGGAGAAATAAAAAGACGTGCTTTATAGAAATAAAACATTGATAACAATATTTTAAAACTACAATTCGAGTTCGCGAAAACATTTTACCTACTGTAATTTTTCCTTGTATGTAAATAATTACTTAACTTGAACATTGTAATGCTTTCGAAAAAAAAGTAGAAATAGTTTGCCAATTTTATAAATTTACTACCCCCTCCCTTCTTTTTTTCGCATTCTAAAAGTCACTTTATAACCCAATTTTGAAAAGTCATGATCTAAAAATTATTTAGAAGCTGCTATTTAAAATCTTATTAAAAAAATTAGCGTTATTTTTAACTTAATTTAAGTTGCAAGTGAGTGTAAAGTTTAAGAGATAAAACATGCATACATCAGATGCATACAAGAATACAAGAAACAAGAAAAATATTGCAAATCCACGTAGTTAGTCACATATTCCAGACTGACGAGTTCTAATAAAAACGAAACAGCAGTCTCTGAATGGTATAACCGAGCTGACGGTGCATTTTATGTATGCTTAGTCTACATCTGGGTTTAATAAGCAGTTTTTAAAGGAAATTGGAAATGCTTTTGCTCTAAATTTGCTTTTTGCAAACATGATAAAGATATCAAGCCAATACTTTTGCTACAGCCTACTTCGTAAACTTATATGAAGGGCTTAGATGCAAAACTCACATTCTCCAAATTTTGCGATTTTGAGTTATGCATATCACCGTGTTCGTCTTGTAAAGGACCATCGAGCTGTAATACTATTTTGGATCAAAACCAATATTTTAATGCATAAAAAAAATATTAAAAATCACGTTTGGATGCAAAACTCACATTATCCAACAGCTTGTTTTGGAGCAAAACTCACATTCTCCAGTCCACCAATCAGAGAGCGCTTTAGTGCGTCATGGGATTGAATTCAAACATTCTAAGCTGAACTCTCATTTTGGTGCTTGATTAGACTTTATTTAGTTTTGGTATCACAGTTGTAACTTTACTACTCAGTATAATGGACGAATTAGTTCAGCCTTCCATACGACTAACAACAAAGAAGAAAAAGACACCTGAGCATTGGAAGCGAGCTAAAGTTAAAAGAGCAAGGTTAGTATGGTACTAGAACAAATATTTATATGAATTTAGTTTAAACTTTACCAAACTGTTCTGTACCAAGTAACCACTCCTGTTTAATAGTATTGTAGAAATCTATAAATGCAGGACAATTTCCGCAGGCCCGTCATTTAGAGGGGCAGGGGGTCAACTGCTCCCCCCCCCCAACTTTTAGAAAGCAATGTATTTACATACAAGTGGACGTAATTTTTTATTGACATTGAGTTTTCACACCCCCCCCCTCCCCAGGCCAGTCATTTAGGGGGGCAGGGGGTCAGTTGCTCCCCTTTTCATACATTAATGACAACTGAAATACCAAAACCTTTTGAGAAAGTACGATTGTTATGTGATGGATGTGGGGGACAGAACAAAAATTCTATTGTTTTGTCAATGGTTAGTTTTTGGCTCGTCAGAAATGCACCAAAAAAACATAAAGAGAATCGAGCTTTTCTTTCCCATAATGGGTCAAAGTTTTTTGCCTCCAGATCGGGTTTTTGGGTTTACAGAAAAAGCCACCAAAAAAAAAAGAAGTTATTTTTCAACCAAAAGAGTACACTAACATTATTAGTGAACATGCCAAAGTTGTTAAAGTTGGTGAAGATTGCCAAGTTTATGACTGGAAAAATAAGAAAGACAAATTTTTCAAAAAACCGGCCCAATTTCACTTTCATCTTGCGTCTTGTAGGAGAATAATCATAACCAAAACCAAACAGAACAATGTTCTTGTTAGAGGAGAATACACATACAAATCAGACGTTTCAGAAGCTAAACCCATATTAAAACCAAGAAAGCGTGTTATATGTATGAAACCTTCTGTTATCCCTCCAACAAACTCTGTCAAACAAGCTAAAAAGGTGGACTTCAATAACTTGTTATTAAAGAAGCATTATGGTGACAATTGGTGAGACAATGATGAGTTGCTGTTTTATAAAAGCATCATAGATGGGAATACTGACATCGCATACCATTTAAATGTTTAATTTTTCGTGTATTTTGTAAAACCCTATCTGAATTTGTTAGGAAAACAGTTTGATGAGAAGGCACTTTTTATTATTTTTTTAATTTTTACACTATCCGCCTTCATTATTATTGCTTGATTAAAAAAAATGCATCATGTTGTAAATCGTCTTTGAAAAAATATATTTAGCTAAAGAGAAATGACAAAGCTTCTTTTCCTGGTTCTAGTTGTTTTTTTTTTTTTTTTTTAAATTTCAAACAGTTTCGGTTCAAAACTCACATTATCCATTTGTGTTGGGTGCAAAACTCACATTTGACCACGTTTCGTGTCAAACTCACATTCTCCAAATTTTGAAGCTAAATTACAAAAAAAAAATGCTATTGGAGCGAGGTTTTAAGGGTGTTTAAACAGTTTATGTTGCAATTATCTAATTACTAAAAAAAAAAATCAAAGCGTTTTACGAAGGGTATGAATGTGAAAAAGTTTTTTGCGATTTTCCGAAAGTTAGCAAAAGTGGATACTGTGAGTTTTGCATCTAAGCCATTCAATATAATGTTTCCTGTTGTGATATTTTAAAGTTTTTTTTTTTTTTTTCGTTTTGTTTTTTTACTTCTATTGTATTGCGTAAAAATATTAAGTCTTACGTGTTTCAAAAAGGCTCGATATCATCATCACATGTATTTCCTAAGAATTAGATACGTCTTACAAGCACTGCAATGTTTTACGATAATTGCAATTAAATGAGTTTTCTATAAAGTATAATTCGTCTTGGAGGTAAAAGCGGGCACTAATCATGCTATTAACACATTAATTTTCAATACATTGAATGAATGAATTATTTATTTTATCATATTAAGACACATCGAGCGTTGTATTAAAAACATACAACGCTTGATGTGTCTTAATGCTCTAAGTTTGTTTTTCGAAATTTGAAAATCATGCTAGTGAATGATCGACTGCTCAGTAACTCAGTATATTATAAACAAATAAGTTTTTTTTGGAAAACTAAACAAAGAAAGGACCGCTTTGCGCAAATACCGCAATGGTTTTCAGTAATTCATGCTTGCTGTAATTGTACGTGACACAAAACGACAATCCATCTCACAATAGTGGTTTATAAAAAAAATGAATAGATCATTTAAACAACATTTGTCTACGCGTAACCCATACAAAATTAAATTAAACTAGCATTCTCAATTATTCTTATAGCAGTTTAGTGACGTTTCTCAATAAAAAAAAAATAGTAAATTAAGCTAATAAATTTTTATGTACATTAAGTAAATGAATAACAAGAAAGGAAGCTAAAGGCCATTTTCTGAAGATTAGCATTTTTTTCCCTGGAAGTATGAATAAGTAATCCCCGAAGAAAACGAATCTTTTCAAAAGCTAAATTTTCCGAGGAAACCATTAAGTATTCTTTTTGAAAAAAAATCTGAGGTGTTTTAACTATTAAAATGACTTTTTGCTACTAAAAAGAGAAATTAAATGAAAAGAATAAAGTATTTGATTAATAACGTCTTCTTTCACATTTAAAGTTAATATTGTTGAAAATGGTATTCACCGTTTTTTAAGTACATTTCAATCCAATTTGTTTTACAAAATTTAGAAAAACAATTAACTTATATAATTACACATACAATGGTCTCTCGTTCAGTGCAGGGATTACGTTCCACGAAAATGCCACGTAAATTTAAGAGTTACTAGCATTATTAAAGAAGTGGTTTATTTATTTATTTATTTATTTATTTATAACACATATTTCGAGCTCGTGTACTTGGTCACTCGACCCGTTTATGAACTCACGTCCAATATGACAGATAGTACAAGACAGAAACATAGTATAGAACAGAGTTTACGCTAACGGAGAAGGAAGTTACAACCAGAGAGAGGGCGGGAATCGAAACCGCCGTCCTGGGCTTGCTAAAGTGACGCGCAGACATACAGCGCCTGCCAGGACCCCAAGAAGTGGTAAGATTTCATTGATTAATAAAAACAAACACATTATGCAGTTACAGATAACTATACAACAAGGTTAATATGTTTATTTCCATACATATTCACAACGTGCATACAGAACACAGTAGTTAACTTAATGTGTATAAAAAAAAAGAAATGGTGATGATAGTCTTTAGGCATCCATTAATAATTTTTCTCTGTGGTTATTTGTAGGGCAACTACGCATCTTAGAATGCCTTGCGATACTTCCTGTAATATTCCTTTATTGAAAAAAAACCACAATGATCATTTGCCATTATCTATACTGCAAAAATAAACTTGTTTTTACAGTATAATGCTGGAAGCAGAGGTTCCAGCATAAAACTGAAAAATGCACAGTAATAAACTGTAAACTAAGGAATTGCACAGTTCATTGCTGAAAAAATAGCAAATTTACCGTCTATTACTGTGCATTTTACAGTTTTAAACTGGAAACTCGGCTGCCAGTATTACACTGTGAAAACAACAGCTTATTTCTTGCAGTTAAGGAATGACTCAAAATGTTCAATCATAAAGTTTTGGGCTGTGTGTCTGAGTTCTGAATAATGGCTTAAGTGCAGTTAAAAAAGAACCAATTTGTTTTTTTTTTTTTTTTTGTTTTTGTTTTTTTGCTTTTAGTAACTGCTAATTGAAGTATTTTAAGTACTCGTGTTAATTTTCTAGCTATGTTTTTAACCCCTGACGCATCAAGAAAGGGAGTTATAAGTTTGACATGTCTGTCGATCTGTGCAATAGTCTGTGGCACAGTAGGGGAGACTGGGGACGGTTGTGACGCGGGGCGGTTGTGACAGTCGTCATATTAGCTAAACCATAATTAATACCTGGTTGAAGCAAAGAGAGAGAGTATCAGCATGTTTGTTTGAATGTGTGTCAAAGCATTGCGGTAGCCATCGAGCGACATTAACGCTAGCAGAGGGGTTGGTTACTTTTTAACAGTCAAAAGTAAGTTTTTTTGTTCGATGTCTTTTAGTAATTCCTGTTAAATGGGTACAGATAGAGAAATAAAAGTTTTCTCCCCGTTAGTAGTGAACCTTAATAGTAAAATAGCAGTGACTAATTTTTATGTAGACTATTTTGTATTGCCATGGTGATTGCTGTTTTCAAAAGTAGTGGGTTGGGGTCGGTTGTGACAAATTGCGTGGGGACGGTTGTGACACGAGTAAAACATGTTTTTATCATATTTGATGCCCATAATACGCTTGGAGAAGACAGAACTAGGTACAGTATGACCTAATGAAATATAAAGAAGCTTATAAAGAAGTGAAACTTTTTTTTCTTTCTGACAGCTTTGGAAATGCAACGTTAATCGTAAGCTTTGCTACGAAACATTCATTCGTAAACGCGATGGAGACGACTGGCGCTGTCACAATGAAAACAACGTGTGCATAAGTTATATTGCTCATAATAAAGTGCTTTTGAGCTTACATATACGCTGAAAGCAGTTATGAGAGTAAAATGGCTACTGAGAAATGGTTCCGTTCATTTATGAATAGAAATGTTTCCCGTCTGTTCGTGTAGCTCATGCAACTAGCCTTTCAAGAGTAACAGGCTTCAATAAATGTGGAATCTTTCTTTGATACTTGAGAATTGTTATGAACATACACGGTTATGACCCACAGGATGTGCATAATGTTGCCAAAACAGACATTACGAAATTCCAAAAACCTGATATTTTTGTAAAACTTGGTATAAGGCTACTTCAACTGAACGAGACACATTGTTAAATGTTAAACTTTCCAAGATGAAGGTTATCTTGAATTACGTTTAATATTACTTGAAATTAAAAGTGATCTAGAATATTTTGCTGTATTTTTGAACTTGTCACAACCGACCCCAAGCACTGTCACAACCGCCCCTGGGGTGAGGTCGGTTGTGACATTTTTTCCTTTTTTGTTTAATTTGGTCCTGTGAGTTAACTATTGTACTTAGGGAGAAAATTTTAGTGTTTATAAGCAAGCTTAAACACTTTAACATAAAAACAACTTTAAACCAGCTCACAGGCATTGTTAAGGGATCTATGGGGGAGCAAATGAAAATTGTCACAACCGTACCCAGTCTCCCCTACAGCCTAAACGAATAGTCCGTTTTTGATTTTTGTTTTGAAAGGTGAAGTGATCGAGAGTGTTCTTTGTTAGGTCGCGTCTTTAAATGACATTAATTTCACAAAGATATTAATTAAAACCTTTAAAATGTTTCAGGGATTTTTGAAGTGAAAACATACTGGAAAAAATATAACAAATTCACCAAAGGAAAGAAAAAAATCTGCGTCTGATAAGATGTGTTTGGAAATTCCATGTAAAATAGCACGCGAATTATAACGTTTTTAGCGAATGCGGTTAATGCTTAAATCTACGAGATTAGAAACCGATGTTGGCCGACGAGGAAAGAGCACTCGATGACTTAAAATGTTTTTCTGTTGCCAATTTCTATTATTTGTAACTGATTTTAGTATTCACTTATAACGAGCACGAAGGGACCGTAACATGTTGCTCGTTAAATCCGAGTGCACGTAATTAACGGGTCCTTACGGCAGGCGTGCAACTAGAAGGAGGGGGGGGGCTTGGGAGGTCAAATAATTGAGTTTACTTTTATTTAATTAATACTTACTTTAATTACATCCATTAATTTAATGAAATATTGTTCTTTATTTATTGATTTCTCTGTGAACAGTTAGCCCCACCTGTTATACCGGATTTTTGTACTGTCCTTATTGACACTGGAATGCTAGTGGAATTTTTCATACAAAGGTATTGAACCGCAGGGGGGAAAATGAAGATAAGACAGGAATAAGACTAGAAAGATGAGAAAAAAAGACTACGAGACAGAAAAAATTGCTCGTTAAAACCGGGTCTTACTCGTTAAAAACAATTTCTGTTCCATGGACTTAACATTGATCCAACCAAATATTCTCGTTTCCCTCGTTAAATCCGAGTTCTCGTTACATCCGAGCTCGTTATAAACGAGTTCGACTGTATACGAATTTTCAATTTTTCTTCTTCATTCTGCTTTTGCGACTAACAAATTTTGCTCGTAAGGATTACCTGTCCTTTTCCGTGTTTATCATATCCTCTCGAAAACAATTAAATATATTTAGATTTAAAATGCCTTATTAACAGAGAAGTTCGTTTTAATATGAGATCTGTAAGCAGGATCAGAGGTTGTTTAAACTTTTAATTTAATCTTAGTTATAATTATGCAAATATTGCAAATTATGGAAATTAAAACAGCAGTTGTATTACAATTATAAGTTCTTATACTGACACCATTCAGTAACAAAGCTGGCAATAATTTATTAATCGTCGATTTTCGCAAGTTTTCTAATGGTCATAAAAAAATTACTTCCTTATTATTGCTGAGATTCAGAGACCTGTTAAGCTTCCAGTGATAAGGTAGTTAGAGCGTTTGCTTCTATAGTTACGTCAACTTGAGTAGCGTTTGCTTCTATAGTTACGTCAACTTGAGTTACTGTAATGCGTCCAGCTTTTGCTCATTCCTTCCATTATGCATTCCGCTAAATTTTCTGCGTTTTTAAATATTTAAGAGGTCAATATTTTAGTAAAGTCAGGCTTTTGAAGCAGTGATGTATTCTCACAATCTAGTAAACATTTAATTTCTTTAATTAGGAAGCAGCTTTGATTATATTTCCATTTAGTTAAAAAATGAAATTTAGAAAAGGATATTGAAACTATATTCCAGTTTTTAAATTACACGTTCTAGACGAGTGAAATATTTCATAAATGCACTTTGCTAATTCCTAAAATGATTAATTAGAAAATATTTCTTACGAATGTTGGTTAGTACTACTTTGAATGTGTACTAGTTTATATTTTTAATAAATAAAATCCAAAATATATACAATACCACCTGATCATCCAAGAAACAAGGGTTACGATTCCTGATGACAAAATACAGTCATTATTTTTTTTTCTGGTTATTGTAAACAAAATCGATGAAATTCGATCACATTCAGTTATTTTTGTAATCGTTTGAGTGATTCTAAATTCACTGAAAAAAGACGGCATCTGTGTAAATAATTTTGGAATCTTATGTGGCGATATTATAAGCTGATTTGCATCTTCACATTATGGCTACAATATCAGCAGATATGTCCGTAAAGATGATCAGCAGATAGACACATTTTTTAAAACCATCAAATAGTTTTCAATAAAAAACATTCATATTTTGGGGGACATTTTAGCTTTATTTTTGAGCACCGGCAAAGACAAAATATTGACTCTAGAGTGATAACATGTGCATATCGGTATAAAAGGCTTATTTTGACATTAAGGACTACAATTTCATGAAAATTACATGATTTCAAAACAAAAAAGATTTTAGAAGCTACTTACAAATTCGCTGTATATCCTCCATTCAAACTTTAGCAATCGATTTTGTAATTCCAACAAGACAAATTTTCCTACCGCCGAAGATGTTACGGCAGATTCAATCTTTCAACTGACAAAACTTCTAGTGAACAATTGAACAACGATGTAGCTCTGCAGTATGTGCATGTGCTAGATATCTGCAAGACAGTTTAAACAAAAATTTAAAAACTATTCAAACATGTTAAATAAATTAATGGAAGAACAAAATTAAAAATTAAGAACAATTTTATATTTTAAATCTGCGTATGATTAAATAATTTAATAGTTCTACTTTAAGTAAAAAAAAACGTGCAAGAGAAATTTAAAATTAGTAATTAACTTTTTAAACGAAGATTTTCGGTTATTTAACTTGAAGGAAATCAAATTGAAAAGTAATTTTATTACAAATACATTAATCTAGAAACATAATTTTGTTACACTTTAATATTAAATTGAAAACTTTTAAATACAATGGAAGAAAATACTACATTAACTATAACTTATAGTTTTTGAAAGCTATGAAAATTTGCCTCCTAATCTAAAAATTCATTTTATTTAGAACGGGTTGTATTTTAAGTATTTTCTAGACAAGAACTTCATTAAATTTCTCGACAAAGCATCAATCAAAAAGTTGGAAGCTCTATTTCTCAAAAGCCATGTTCCCATCTCCTAAGCTTCCTCCAAGACATCTCTGAGTCATCCTACACCATCTGTTCCAGTTTTCAGTTAGCCAAGGGTTGTATTTCTAATGTCTCCTTAATGCCACTGGTCTAAGTTATTACTGGTAACAGATGGAGTTTTCCCCAAAACTAAGTTATTTTTCCACCTACTACTTTTAGGTTTCCTTGTTGGGGGGGGGGGGACAGCAGTTATTTGTTACTTCTGCAGTTATATCTCTTCATTTTCACCTGCTGTTTCGTGCGGGTTGCAAAAGGTACTATTAAATTTTGGAGCTTGTGCGATAATTCACGGCAATATTCAACCACAAAAGTTTGTTAGAAAGCAGCTTTGTGCAGTAAATGAACAATAAATGAAGAATAAACTTTTTTAACGTTATTTATTTTTTAAAGATCGTAAATTTGTATTTTATATACGACCAATTGTAAAAAAATACTGTTTTTTTTTTGTAAAATTAGCTAGTTTTAATTTTACTAGATGATCCCTAAGGAGAGCCTTTTATTGAGATTTTGGCGAAAAGCATGTGTGACATTGCTACGTTTTTATTTATTTATTTATTTTTTTGTATTTATTATTGAAACTAGTTAAGTTGCGATTTTTTTAGTGTCTTGGGTTATCCTACATATTGTATGATGTGAACCATTATTATTTCAAGCAAAATAAACAAACTAAAATTCTTAATTAGTGTTTCAGCGACCTTGGTGCTAGGTGTACTTTTGTTATTAAATCAAACTGCGCATTTTGATTGAAGTGAAAAACTAACGTCAATAAAGCCCAAATTATCAAGAAAATACAGCAAATAACTATTTTTGCGATGAGGCCTCTTCACCAGTACTCAATTTTATAAGAATTATCGCTAGAAATCTTTTTATTGACTTTTTGTGAAAAACATTCATAAAATTTAGTATTTTAGTACGTTTTTTACTGATGAGAGGTTCTATCGCAGCTTTAAAATGCTTATCTGCTATATTTTAGGGTTTGTGCTCTATTTACGTTGGTTTTTCATTTCAATCATATTTTAGCGCAAAGCTTATTTGATCATTTTTCACTTGCATTTTTTTATTTTGTATTTTAACATTATGCAAGAAATTGCATATTGTTAACGTTTTAAAAGAGTGTGGTGTGTTCTGGAAAAAAATAAGCTCAGGAACTTTAACAGATGCTCAAAGGGGAAATCTTGAAATTAAAAAGATATTTAAATTAAAACGTAAAGGTGCTGTTGTGTTTTTAAAAAAATAGCCCCCATTCAGAGATTTGACTGGTAAATGGTCTATTTGAATTTTAAACAATGCTAAGAACCAATATTTTTTTTATGAGACATTTCTCGCTCTCAAAATGTGTTGTCCTTTTTAAAGACAATATTGCACGATTTGAATTTTTGATAACTATTTCTTCGTCTTAAAAATAAATAAGAGACATGTTTTGAAAATATACTACTTTGAATTATAATATTGCTGTGATAAATTGATAAATGTATGCATTTTGAACACAATTTAGTTTTGCCTGGAACTAACTATTTGTAGTTATTGATGGCGTAGTAATGTTTCAGGTAATTTTTCCTAAATCAAGTCTAGATATAAAGGTCGCTTTCCACGCATAATATGCCTTTCTCTCTCTTAAAAAATGTTTTTAAAAACTCTGTCTCCTTGGTCATAAAATATTAAATTTCACCGTATCCCTTCGCTCTTGTTACATGCCACACTATCTTACGTTAATATTTCTGCAAACAAGGATTATACGTGAACATTTTAGCTGGAAATAAGGTTTTACCATAAAAAAGAACACATAACATGGGCCTGTGATGGAAAGAAATACAAAAGAGGTAGTGGCTGAATTTTATGTACTTGCTTCTAATTTCAGGAAAAATAATGAAAAAAATCTATCACGTCAATGTTTTGAAAAATTTAATTTCACAATACTTCCGACATCCTTCTTACTGATCCTTACGAAAAATTACCTCCTGAATTCAACTATTACTACCAGTTTCCCTCTTCATGTCCAACTTTTTATAAACCGGTCCCCCACCCCTGTTTTTTTTTTTTTCTGTTTTGGAGTTTCATAATCATTGTTTTTATTTAAAGAGAAATTAAGAACTATATTAACCACTAACACTCTTCTCACAGACTAAAGAGGTGCAAAACTCAGCATATGACTATTTTAAGCCAGTGGAGCAACGTAAATGGGCGTTTTTTCGATTAAAATCATTTTAAAAGATCCACAAAATCAGTTTCTTTTCCTAAAGCTTGTTTTATAAAGTTTACCTTTATACTTCCTTTTACGTAGTAAAGGAAGTATTGTGACCGTGAAAAAATTATACTCTAATTGAATCGGCGAGTGCTTCTACGTAAGTGCGAAATTTGATGATTTTCAGGAGAGATAAAAAAAAACGTCATAACTCTTCCAGATTTTCAAATAATCAAAGAATCCTTTTTTTTTTCTAAGTTATAACATGCATTTTTGTTCTTATCATGCAAAAACTGTATAGTTCCTAGTTAAATCGGGCTCAGGAAAATTTTAAATGTAATTTTGACTGATGTTGTTTTTGAAATCAATAGTCTTTAACACTTGGGGAAAAAAGTTATCATACATTAAAAGTTATATTTATTTTTGATTTCATCAGATATGAAGTAGCTCTTGCTTTATTATTGTGACACACGATTTCAAAAAAATATTAAGCTCTAAGAACAGATCAATTTTACTCATAAATCGTTAAAAAGATTACGAAATCAAAATAAACACAGAACTTTAAAACTTTACAGTATAAGGAATATGGGTAATCAACACCAGTGGAAGGTTATTACAAAAATTGAAAAGCGATTGCTAAATCTACACCAATAAAAAAGGAACAAAAAAAAATAATTCTTCTCTTAAAATAGATCATGTTCGGCCATCATGTGAAGTCCTTGATCAGGTAAATAGTTCATCACAAAAATTCTTTCAGGAATACATACAATCACCTTCTTGATATTTTCCATTTTATTTATGTTGGTTGGAACGTGCCCTGAAGGTTAGGCATGGCTTGAAGCAAAAGCGACTTTTCGGGAAGTAAGCTTGAGCAGCTTAGCAAACTCCAATAAAAGAAATTATGTGCCGCGATAATCCCTTTTTCTTTAAAGCTATGGTGGAACTCCTTGTATCGAGTGGGGGTAAACTTAAATTTTGTCTCTTTCTGCACATTTACACCTCGCCATTCTCTGTTTAAGCTTTCTACTTTCTTCTATATCTAATATATAGAAGAAAGTATTGGATTCGTGAAAATTTTCGAACGTCGAATTTTGACGGATTTGCACGTTTTGAGGTGCGCTGAGTTCATTTCGATCATTTTTGGAAAATGTGTGTGTGTGTGTGTGTGTGTGTGTGTGTGTGTGTGTGTGTGTGTGTGTGTGTGTGTGTGTGTGTGTGTGTGTGTGTGTGTGTGTGTGTGTGTGTGTGTGTGTGTGTGTGTGGCCGCGCTAGAGTAAAACTACTGCATGAAATCGAACAAAAATTTTTACACATATGTACCACCATGTGAACTGGTGCACCTGATTTTTTTTAGCGAATTCCTCCAAGGGGGGTGGAGCAATCGCACGTGTTCTGCGCGTGGGTGATTGCTATATCTCAGGAAGTAACCGGCGGAATCAAACGAAAATTGGTTCAAAGGTAGACCCTACTGAGTACAGGTGCTGATTCAATTTGTGTGTCAATATCTCAAAGGGGTGGAGTAATCAAAAGTGCTTATTTTGTCATTGCACCTACTGTATCTCGAGAAATATTGCTGCGATTTGAATGAAATTTGGAATAACACTAACACAATATGGAAGCAAGCATCGATTAAATTTTGGCACCAATCGCTAAAGGGGGAGGGTGATGTAATTTTTGCGCTTAGTCAACAATGCGAAAAATTAATTCATTGAAAAATCGCTTTCACGCTATTTAATTATCAAAACATCTGAAAATTTTCAATGATTTGAAATGTTTAACTGTTGCCATTTTTTACTAACAAACAAAATGTTTGCAATTAATCTAAACAAGGCTTTTGCAATGATTTCAAATTTCGCTCATTGATTCTGCATTTGCAGGGGTATTGCGATAATTGGGAAATTAGAGGTATCTCCACTTATTCGAGCGAATACGTATTTTATTTTGTAACAGGATTTCATAAGATAGATATATAAGAAAGTTTCGTGATGGCCACGACAGCTAGTTTTATTTTTTGTATAAGTCCTTCCACCAATCATCAAATGTGTCTATATCCAAGGAGAGTAGCTGGGTGAGGTGAAAGCTCTTATTAGTCTGAGCACACAACTCTTCATATTCATCAGGTCAGTGGGGCGCAGCGAAGGGAAGATAGGGACACACTTTGGTTTAAACATTGTTGAAAATCTAATACAGTAGGGCAATTCCACGGTAACTTACGTTACATTTCGACCAACTCCTATGCATTTAGCTCTTCAGTACAGACAAATTTTGTTGTACAAATCTTGTATGAAAGCATTTTAGGAAAATGACAGTTGAAAACAAAATTAAAATGTAAAAATATTCGATGCCTTTAAATTTTACAAAGTCTAGCAGTCAAAGGTAAGGCAGTAGCTTGCGTTACACAAAAAGGGAATGACATAATATGAAAATTGGTTCTGAGGCAAATTTCTGCTCTATTGCAGCTGTTTTATTGTTTGAAGCATAAGTAGAAGCATAAGTTGAAGCTGCGTTAGTGCTTTAGGTGTGTAAATCGAATCATGTTTATGTATCGTCCTCTTAATCCTACCGAAATCAGATCGTTGAGAACGAATGCGCGCCCTTAAACAGTCATGCTCGCTCTAGCGTTGGGTGCATAAACAACGTCAGTCACTGAACTCACCTCGTTTCTGCGCTCAACGTTCAAAAGAGAGGCCCCGAAACTTTGCAACTACTAGCCTGATTGACGTGATTTTTGCTGTCAACACGCATCTTGCCTTCCAGAGCGTGTTTTCATGAAAAACGAATTTTTGAATTTTTTTGATTTATGTGGATTTTGCTCTTACCGATTCAAATGCAGCACTTATCCAACCGTCCACTTCAACATGAGACAAAGGACTTGCGCCATACTATCGTAATTCACTGCTATTTTCTATATCACCCAAAGACATTCTACCTCCATCACGAGTGATTGGATCAAGACCTCAAAATAAACACGATGGGAGAAGAGGGAAACCAGTATTTATAACAGAAAGCCCATAGAAACTTGAGTTGGAAGAAGAAGAACGTGACAAAAAAGAACAAAAAATAACTCCAAAGCTGCAAAAAAAAAGGGGGGCGGGCTGCGAAAACAAGTCTGTTGAATGTTTCGAAGACAAAACAAACGAGGCGTAAAAGAACCAAGTGGAGATGCAAAAGAAGCAGATAAAGTTTTAAAATGTTACTCTGAGCCTGAAAAAAAAAAAAAAGAAAAAAAGAAAAGAAAACACAATGACCGTTTGAAAAAATTGAAGAAAATGACCTAACACAAGAAAGCCTAAAGAAATAAACAGTTATACAAGGTTGCACGTCGTCTTCTTCAGAAGATGAAGCATGTATTTTCTGCAACGCTCTGTATCTTGAATCGAAATCTGGAGGCGGAAGCTGTATAAAATGCTAGAGCTGCCAGGGATGTGCTCACGAAGCCTGATCCAAAGCAGAAGAAGATGGCACATTTTCATGCGATTTGTGTGCTATTTAATTTTTCAAATTTACAATTACGTAGCCTATTTTTGATCAAAAACTAAATCAAAAGTAAAACCAGCAAAAAACTAATAACATACAAATTTAAACCCTACAATTTTTTACCCACCGTTGATAAGGTAAAACGGGATCGTGTAAAACTTTGTGAAACCATTGTTTTTCACATAAATATTATTGATCAAATGTAACAAGGGTATTTTTAGTAGTTGAAAAGGTGTATACTTTTAAATGACGTCTAACTTTGGAATGTACCGTAAAATGGGGTGTATAGGAACAGCTGGGTGATTCGGAATAAAAATTCCTGATCATACGAAGAACTTCTTCAAAAATATACCGTCGGGTATTTTCGGCAGTTATTTTTTAGAAGGTAATATTATAAGAAGTAGGTAATATTATAAAGTAGGTAAAGGTAATGTCATAAGAAGT